>OX411310.1:133166217-133381829 GCA_948150685.1 Rhaphigaster nebulosa | reverse complement strand
CTTCCGCTTAAAATGTTAAAACCGTCGATTTCCAATGCTTTTTCTAGTGACATAGACAGCAAAGGAAATATAATAACGGAATATAGCCTTCATAAACAAGAATTTATGTGTGTGTGTGTGTGTGTGTGTGTGTGTGTGTGTGTGTGTGTGTGTGTGCATTGTGTCTGTATGTGTCAACAGATGGACGTCGCACAGCCAAGTGTCGTTTTTGAGATACTGCTATCTTCGGAAACTAGTAACCAAATTCAGGGTCACTTTTTGAGCCGCCGATTTATATTTTGATAGGCGTACAAGGTAGTCATGGGGTGCCCACATCAGATATTTTATTAAATATATTTAAAGTTCATTCTATATTCGTACAATGAGAAATTTATTGGTATTTTTTATGAACAAATTGAATTGGTGAGGTGGATCTCGCCAACCATTAGCAATCTACCATGTTACCCAGAGACAGGTGCTAAAGTCTACTACGGTATGATTTGCATTAGTTATCTTGAAATTATCTGATATTGATCTTTTATAATTTCTATAACTTAGGAAAATATTTTTATTTGATTAAATATATTATACTTAATATGCTTCCATTATGGCAGTAAAAAAATATATATAAAAAATGTAAATACTATTTAAATAAATTTTAGGAAGTGTTATGTATTTTATAAAATATTATAATTTTGAATGTTTTTAAAATTTTAAATTGATGCATAGTATGTATGTATGTATGTATTTTTTTTTCTTCATCTTTTCCTTACATGGTAACCCCACATAAGGACCGTTTATTATTTTTTACATGCTCCATGCCTTAGAGGCATACTACATGATTGGTTCGATTTATCAAATTTACATATTTAGTGGTTTAATACATACATAATTAGTGGTTTAATTGAAATAAAAACAAAACTAAATCAAACAAACAAAAATAAAAATTAATAAAAATGAAGTATAGCCGACAAGAGATCACCTACGCTGCCCATCTTTGGTCAGTGAGTCAAAGTCTATATTTTTAATAAATTTCAGCAAGTCTGTCTTGAATTTAGAAAGCAAATTTTGTTCTGTATCAGGCCATTGTATGTATGTATGTATATATAAAGCACATCAATAAAAGAAATACAATACTAATGATAAAATAATAAAAAAAAAATACACCTTCTGCATTTGAACTAAGCTCTAAACCTGTTCTTAGAAAAGAGGACTTCATCATTGAGGTTGGTGGGCCTCCCCCACCGGAATTTTTAATTGTTCAATATGAACTGTCCTTTGTTTTCGTGGCTCAGCCACACTCCGAATCGTGACCAAGTTGTGCTCTCTTATTACCGTCACTTGGAACGGCCCTTCGTATCGCAACGGTTCTTTCGTTCGGTTAGACCCTATCCGTCGGTAAACAATGGTCCCGATGCGAAGATCGTCCATCCTATCCCTGAGACCGACGTTCTCTCGGGCGACCATCCTACGCTTCTCGTTGATTATACGCCCGTGCGCCTTTTCCCATATTTTTGCGAGGTCCATTCTGTTTACCCGTAGCTGCTCTGCGATGCTCTCATCTACCACCGAACCAACGTCATCTCTCCGGCGGGCTCTTAGCCCAAATAGGACCTCGAATGGGGCAAACCCCGTCGCCATATGGATCGAGTGGTTGTAAGCTACAATTGCTCTGGGCATTGCATCGCCTGCGTCTAGGCCCTTATCTACGTGAAATACCCGTAGGTGATCCCCCAATGTGCTGTGGAGTCTCTCTATACTACCCCTACTTTTAAGGTGGCCGGGGGTGTTCCAATGTCATTCAATTCCTAAAGCTTTGGTTTCCGCGCGTATCTGGGCATTATCGAATTCCCGCCCTCCGTCCGATGCTATTCTCTCTGGTATTCCATAGAACTGGAACCAGAGGCGAAGAGCCCCAATAACCGCCTCCGCCATACTCTCCTGCACTCGATGCGCCATGGCCGTTTTACTAAAAACGTCCACAACTGTCACCCATTTAAAGCCGCGCCAAGTGAAGGTGTCGATCTGTAGCTCGCCAAGTGGTAAGGACGGCGTTATTGTTTCCTCTTGGAGACCTATGCCGGTCTCGATGCATCTTTCAAGGCTCTGCACATTTGTTCTTCTGGTACCCCCGGTGTCGACCAGATGGTGCATCGTCCCAGCGCCGAATAATCCATTTTCATTATTCCGGACGTCCTCGTTTTCCAGATTATTTGCCGCAGTTTATTGTTAATAATTTCCTCCCTTTCTTCCAACTCTGTTGGCCGTTCCACAACTTCGTCTCCCGTTCCCGACGACTCTAGTGCCTCTTCTGCACCCTGCGCTTCTCGCCCCCCCCCCCTCTCCCTCCGGTGTTCATTCCCGAACGAAACGTTGCAGCGCTCCTGAAGCTTCCCCTGCCTCCGGCTCGATCGCATTTACATGCAATGCTCGAGATAGCCAGTCCGCTACGACGTTATCTTTTCCTGGTTTATATATTACTTCCAGGTTCAACCGCCCAGACGATTCCCAATAATTCTCGCTCAAGTGCACTATACCGCGCTTCCGCTTCTATGAGCCGTCTACTTGCGTACGCTACGGGCCGCTCTCCCTTCTCTCCCTCCTGCGACAACACCGCCCCCAATGCATACTCACTCGCGTCCGTGGTGACTAAGAATTGTCTAGCGAAATCTGGGATCGCGAGGACCGGTTCCCTCTGCAGTTGCAGCATGTATTCCCTAACATTTTCTTCCATCTCGGGCGTAATGCAGACTGTTCTTCCCTTTTTTAGCATTCCGTTCAGTCTGTCCAAAATATCCTCAAACCTGGGGATCGGGTATTTTTCATCCACCATATTTTCGATTAATTTGCGGTAGTCTATTTAGACTGGCTACGCAGGAAGTGCTTCTACGATCATAGATTCGGATAAAGAGCCGAATGCGTGGCGCCATGAAAATGGAATAGTAAACCAAAGCAGTCGGGAAACTAGAAATAGCGTTAGCTGAGGCAGAACCTACCGCTATACCTGTCAATCACTGACTTTTCATTTTGGAACGTCAGTCCGATACTCATTACCTAATAGACACAGGAGCTGCACTATCTTTCTTCCTAGTAAAGAAGTCTTTGAAGACAAAGCATGGCGAATTCCTTTTATATGCAACCAATGGGACACCTATACCCACATATGGTATCATATCATCTAATGGAGATGGACTTAGAACCTGGCACTTTATTCTGGCAGAAGTTTTACAGCCGATCACTAGTGCGGACATGGTTTTCTACCATCACCTTATTGTGAATCTGGAGGGACGCCAATTGGTCGACGAAATTGCAGGGTTTTCTACTAAGAATAAGCTAACGGCTATATCAGAAACTGCAGTGTATTCGGCTCCGAATGTCAAATGGTTCCCCGAGCTTTTCAAAAATTTTCCTCGTATTACTGACCCCACCACCTTCGTTACGGAGGCGCTACCTCATATCGCCTCGTGGAGAATCGTGAAGCCCTGCTGACAGCAAAGGCGCGACGACTGCATCCTGAGAGATACACGACAGCTAAAAGGGAGTTCGAGCGGATGCAGCAAGAGGCCATTATTCGTTCGTTTAGCAGCCAGTGGGCGAGCCCTCTTCTTATTGTCTCTAAGAAGGATGAAAATTTAAGGCCCTGCAGAGATTACCGACAACTGAATGCAAAGACGGTAACCGACCGATACTTAGTACCGAATATTGCGTACTTCAATGTTTACCTGCACGGGAAGCGGATATTTAATAAATTTGACTTGAAGAGTGGGTATTTCCAGATACCAATCTCCGAGGAAGACATCCCGAAGACGGCGGTCATCAACCCGTTTGGTCTCTTTGATTATGTATGGATGTGCTTTGGACTTCGAAATGCTAATCAGTCTTTCCAGAGATTCCTGGGTACGGTCTTACGAGGCATTGACTTCGTCCAAGCTTATCTGGATGACATCTTGATCGGATCCAGGAACGAGAAGGATTAGAAGAGGCATCTGGACGAGATCTTTCGTCGTCTTCAACACCATTATCTAATTCCAAACCTCTGCAAGTTAGTCTTTGTACTTGAAGAGTTGGAATTTTGGGTATAGAGTAACGCAGCATGGGTGTTACGATACTGCCTAAAAAGGTCGAGGCCATACTCTCATACCCTTCTACTGTTTCAGGTTTACGTCGTTTCCTGGGAATGGTAAAATTTTACTGGCGATGAACCCCTCACACTGCGTCCGTACATACACCTTTGAAAGCATATTAATCTAGCGCTAATAGGAACGACATGACACATTTCATGGATTGAAGACTCTGCCAGGGCACTTGAGGTATGCAAAGTAGCACTCCGGAACGCAGCCATTATCACACAGACATTATGACACATCTGGTCCTAATCAACGACGTTTCAAACACAGCTATGGCAGTTGCACTTCAGTAAAGGGAGAATGGCTTCTGCCACCCACTTGGGTTCTTTTTAAGGGTTTTTACCAAAGCGCAGCGGAATTACGCAACCTATGATCGTGAGCTTTTGGCTATTCATCAGATGATCCGGCATTTCGTCTCTTAGGTTAGTATTTCACTATATGGAACGATCATACGCCGGGTCAGAGTGTATACGAAGGAAATGGATATTTTATTTGAAGCGCAGACTAACGACGAAACAATTACAGGATTGCTAAGAAATTTAACCCAGCAGCTCTGCGATATGTCTTTGCCTTTCTACGGCCCATACATGCCAAAGATCATGCGTCGTGCCGTAATTCAACATGTTTAACAATATGTCTAATCTTTGCCATCCGGGAGTTCGTGGTTCCCGTCGACTCACTGGCCAGCGATTTTCTTGGCCCAATAAAAATATGGAGGTAGGAAAGTGGTCTGTCAGCGATTCCAAGGTGCAACGTCAGACTGTGGTCACCCCAGGTATTTTTCTGCCATCTTATTGATTCGAACATTTTCATCTGGATAAGATTGAGCCTCTACCATCGTCAGCAGGTAGTCTTATGATAGAGAACAGGTTCACTCGCTGGCCAAATGTGGACATTTCGGCGCCTATCTGTGCCGAGACACTCTGTTCCACGAGGATTGCGCATGTCGGTGTCTCGGCACGCATCAAAACCCATCAGGGACGCGAATCGGACTTATTTCAACAGTTGTCGAAGACCTAAGGGTTCCAGCGCTGCAGGGTACCCGCACACCACCCATAGTCTAACGGATGGGTCAAGAGGTGGCGCCACCCACCGTACACTCAAGAAGGCTCTAACTGCGATGCTTTTTTTTTTTTCTCTTTATTGGTTAATTCACAACTGTCAGTGATTACTGACAACCAGCGAATGTTCTTACATAAACAAATTTACAATTAAAAGGGCATGACAGGCATGAGGAAGAGATTTACCCAGTGGCAATTCTTCGGTCTTGTTTCAAGTTACTGAAGGAGATCTCTCATCCAGCTCCTTTTCAGCCTTCTACGGGTGCTGTCGGGCATGTTTTTTGTGGCCATATCTTGAATGAGTTTATTTGGATGATTTTGAAGCTTGCTGTGAAATCTTTTGTAGTAAGTCCGTATGTGTTCTTTGACAGTTGGCATTTTTAAGTCTTTGTGCAGAGTTATGTTACTTACATACCAAGGTGCTTGCGTGATTGTCCTAAAAGTTTTGGCCTGAAATATTTGTAGTTTTTGGATGTGTGTTTTTTTTGCAATTCCATATATTTGTGAGGCGTATGCCCAAATTGGTTTAAGTAGGTAAGTGTAAGTATTTAGCTTTTGTCTTAGATCTAATTTTGAGCGACGCCCTAGTAGAGAATATAAAAGTCTGAAACGTTGATTTAGTGTCTTTCGTTTAGCAGCGATGTGTGGACCCCATGTCATTCTTTTATCAAATGTTAGGCCTAGATAATGTACTCTGTCAGATTGTGGGATGTGTTCGTTTTCAAGATTAACTGGAGGACAAGTCTCATGTCGGAGTGAGAAAGTGATGTGATGGGATTTGTTCTGATTCAGTTTAACTTTCCAGCGTTTGCACCAGTTGTGTAGTGTCTGTAAATGGCTTTGTAGAATCACAGAGGCGTTCTCGGGATCTTTGTGCCTTGTAATAATAGTAGTATCGTCAGCATAAGTGGCTGTCAAAGTATCCTTAGTGGTTGGTATGTCATGGGTGTATGTTATGTACAGCAGTGGTGCAAGAATTGATCCTTGGGGCACTCCGGCCATGACTGGTCTAATTGATGAGATTTCTGAACCTTTTCGGACAGAGAAAAATCTATCAGAGAGGAATGATTTTATTATAAGATAGTAAGTGGAAGGAAGTATTGTTTTGAGTTTAAAGAGAAGTCCTTGGTGCCAGACCCTGTCAAAGGCCTCTGCAACATCCAGAAATACACCAGTGGCATACATTTTTTGCTCTAGTGCTGTTGATATATAGTCTGTTACTCTATGCAATTGTTGTGTGGTGGAATGTAAAGAACGAAATCCAAATTGATGGTCTGGCAAAATTTTTTGGTCCATTAGTATGGTAATAAGTCTTTTATACAGTAACTTTTCAAAAATTTTAGCACAAATAGGGAGTAAGCTGATAGGTCTATAGGATGAGGGAGAGTGTATATCTTTGCCAGGCTTATGAATCATGGATATATAGGAGTATTTCCATTGAAGAGGAAATTTAGCAGTCCTCAGAATGGCATTATAAATGGTAGTTAGAAACACTAGAGCTTTCCTGGGCATTTGCTGGAGCACTTTGGCATTGATCAAGTCATAACCGGGAGCTTTCTTTCTTTTTAACAGTTTAATTTGTTCAGTGACGTGAGATGGAGAAAAAGGTGGAGGAGGTGGGGATAATTGTAAGGGAATGTCTAAAGATTTGAGTATAAAGTCATCATCTTCAGGGTTTGAGATATTAGTGTGAGGTATAAAAACAGAGGAAAGGTGGTCTGCAAGGAGTTCTGATTTTTCTATGTCTGAAGCAGCCCAAGAACCATCATCTTCTACTGCGATGCTAAATGGGAATACCTGGGCAAGTCTGTTACCCGATGGTGCTGCTGGGACCTCGTACGGTTGTGCGGGATGACAACATCATCAGCGCAGCAAAGATAATCTACAGACATCCATGGTTGCCTGGTGAACTTCTGGAGAGGTATAAATAGAGGGAGAGCATGGAGGTGTTCGCCCGACACCTCAGGGAGCAATTGCAGAATATTAGGCTGTCCCTCCACCGAACATCCACGAAGCACTTCGTATACCCGGATTGGATATCGGGCTCCCATATTTTTTTTAGGGACGACAAGGTCCAACGGCCACTTACTCCGCAATATGCAGGACACTGCAAGGCATTAAAGAGGGATAAGAAGACATTCGTCCACCAGCTATCAAGTTTGGGTCCAAGGCCGTCATCATCGATCAGTTGGAGCCAGCATTCCTACTCGAATGCACTACACCTCCAGTGTAAAAATTTTGTAGAATTTCTGACATGTAATATACTCTGTTAAAATGACCGGGTTTTTTTTTCTGATAAAAGAATTTATTAATGATAAATTTTGACTTTACCAAACTTGTTTTAAATATAGTTAATAGAACACACTAAATACTCAGCACATCCATCATACGTTCTTAAATTCTAGAAACATTTTTTCACAATATCTGATAAACCATGAAGTAATAGTTATATATCGTCTAATTTAATTTTTATGTTCACAGATTCTCGTCGAAGCACCCAAACGTCAAAATATTAAACCGGGTGACACTGCACTGCACTTTGCTGTAAGAAATGGTGACCTCAACGAGATTAACATGCTTCTTGAGAACCATACAAATGTTAATATGAAAGGGAAAGGAGGTTTAACACCTTTACATTTGGCTACTTTACAGGGTTGCGAAACTATTGTGAATTTGCTATTGTCCAAACATGCAAGTGTAAATATAAGAAATGATAATAATGATACTCCAATTCATCTATCACTTCGTAATAATAAACTCAATATCGCTACAATGCTTATCGAGCACGCTACTGATGTTAATATCATAGGATCTGTTGGTCGAACACCACTACATCTTGCTGCTAAACTGGGCTACGAATCTATCGTCAATTTGTTACTGTCCAAAAATGCAAATCTAAACATAAGAGACTATACCGATAACACTCCAATGCATCTAGCACTTCTTAATAAGAAACCCAACATTGCTCAGATACTTATCGATCACTGTACTTATGTTAATAATAAAGGATCTGATGGTCTTACACCTTTACACATCGCTGCTCAGAGGGGCTACGAATCCATCGTGAAATTGCTACTGTCCAAAAATGCAAGTGTAAACATAAGAGACGATAACAATGACACTCCATTACATGAGGCTATATTCAGTAGGAATCTTAATGTGTTTATTAATATTCTTAACGTCACTACTAATGTTAATATTAAAGGATCTCGTGGTCATACACCTTTACATATCGCTGCTGAGAAGGGCTACGAAACTTTCGTGAAATTGCTACTCTCCAAAAATGCAAGTGTAAGAATAAGAGATGGTACCGATGACACTCCTATTCATAAGGCAGCAGCCAATGGGAATCTCCATATGTTAAATATTCTTCTCGACCACGTTGCTGATGTTAACATTAAAGGATCTCATCATAATCTCGATCATGGTGCCGATATCAATATTAGAGGAGAAAAGGGAATGACACCGCTACATATCGCTGTTGAAAAAGGTTACAGATCTCTTGTAATTTTATTGCTGTCATATAATGCAAGTGTGGATATAAAGAATCAGTTTGATATCACTCCCTTGTATTCAGCAATAATTCAAAAGGATTTTAATATGACCAAAATTCTTCTTGAATATGGCGCAAACGTCAATAATCAAAGAAATAATGGAATGACACCTTTGATGGTTGCAGCTTCGAATGGTGATGAGGCAATTGTTAAGTTACTAATTTCAAGAAATGCTTCTTTAGATACAAGGGACAATATCGGCAATGCCGCGATACACTTTGCAACGCTGGGTAGAAACATTGAAGTGATTAAGATGCTTCTCGATCAAGGAGGAAATGTAAACATTAAAGGAGTAAATGGTAAAACGCCTCTAAATTTTGCAGTTCGTATGGACCCTGAAAATTTGAAGAAATTCATCGAAGAAGAAATAAAAATTCCAACTATTGTTGGACAGGAATCAGTAGAATATAACAATACTAAAAGGCATGCCATAGAAAATGGAACACTCGCTATAATGAAGACTCTCGTGGAACACGGGGCCAATGTGAATTCACAAACTCTGCTTGACCAAACAGTGCTCCACGAAGCTGCTGCTATAGGTTATGCTCGAGTCGTTGGCTATCTCATATCCCAGAACGCCAGTTTGAGTATCGAAGATTATGTTTGCTTCACCCCGCTCCAGTGGGCAGCTAATAATGGTAATGCAGATGTAATAAAGACCTTGTTAGAGAACGGAGATGACGTCAATAGAAAAGGGTGTAATAATGTAACAGCATTGCATTTAGCAATCAGAAGAAATGACACTGAGTTAATTAAATTTCTATTGTCTAAGAATGCAGATCCGAATGCGATGAGCGAAGACGGACGAACACCTTTAGACTTAGCATTTGATCCTTTATCTGAAGAATTTATAAAATTACTCCTTGATCACGAAGCAAAAGTGGAAGATGGTAGTTTCTTAGGATCCAAAATTCTTTTCGATGCAGTCTCAAATAAATTAGTAGAAATCGTAAGGCTTCTGTTGCATAAAACTGAAAATTTTGACTCCTACCCAACAGCTATTTTAAATCATGCCATTGGGGCGCGGTTTTCTAAAGGAATCGATCTGCTCATCTCTCACGGAGCAGACATTGTGCAGAAAGACATCATTGGCAATCTCCCGCTAACTTCAGCTGTTATGTCAGGAAACCCTGGTTACGTTAAATTAATTTTGGAAACTGGAGCAAGAAGGATTCCTAAGAAAAATTTTCAAACTTTTATAGATGCAGATTGTGACGTTAAGCTTATGTCGACCAGGAACGACACGATTGAGATCCATAATGTGACAGCGTTGCACGTTGCTTCCTACCATGATCACACATATGATGTTAGAATCTTGATATCATACGGTGCTTCATTAGATGTTAGAGATAAACGGGGATATTCACCACTCCACTACGCCTGTGAAAATGGCTATGACGAAATAGTCAAACTTCTTTTGAATTCTGGATCCAATAAAGACTCTGCCGATATCAACGGAACGACTCCATTACATATCGCCAGCAGACGAGGTCTGTTTGGAATTGTCGAATCACTACTTTCTGATCCACCAGCTGCCATAGATCAAGCAGACAATAATGGATACACACCACTACATTTTGCAGCTAAGAGCGGATCTCCGACAATAGTCAAGCTGTTACTGGATCTTGATGCTGATAAAGAAGCTAAGACTGTTGATCTCAAAACTCCTCTGCATTTAGCTTCTCTCAAGGGCCACGATAAAGTAGTGCGAATCTTATTGAACGCAGGAGCAGAAAGAGATGCATCTGACCTTGATGGTATGACAGCACTACATTTCGCTACAAGAGAAAGATATCCGATAGTTGTTCATTTCTTACGTTTGTATGGATCTTTCATGAATAGTAGAAACAAAAACGGTAGCACACCGCTTCACCTAGCATGCGAATGGAATACCAAATTCACCAAAATTGCACAATTCGAGATTGTTCAATATATTATAATACATGGCGCAGATATAAATGCAAAGGACCACAACCAAATGACCCCACTGCATATTGCGTCTAGAGACAATTTCCCAAGTATTATAAAAACACTTCAGAGTGCAGGAGCAGACCCATCAAGTAGGGATATGTTTCTCAACCAACCTATCCATTACGCCGCATTATATGGCCATTATGATGTAATACTCGAGTTACTTCACAACGGAAAGGAAGTTAGTCAAAGTATATCTGTGAATATGAATCACGAAACCCCTTTGTTCTTAGCTTCAAGAGAAGGGCACACTAAGGTAGTAGCGTTGCTCTTACAGGTTGGGGTCGAAAGTCTTCAGCCTGATATCAAGGGAAGGACTGCTTTGCACCGCGGCGCTAGCAGAGGGCACTTAGAAATTGTGAAACTTCTTCGCCAAGCCCTTTTGAATAATGAAAAGGAAGATAAGTGGGGCTTTACAGCATTAAACTACGCTGCTTCATGGAAAGGACACCAAGAAGTTATAGGATATCTTTCGACTACCCAACTAAACATTACATTGTCATACTATTTAAACAAATTAAATCCTTTTAAACATAATTTGAAGAAGGAAATATTAATATCGGTGAAAAAGTTACCTGGTGTTAAATTGGGAAAACCATATTCCTTTAAGGTAGACACCGAAACAGTCAAGTATATAAATTAGCTGAATAATTTTAATTATTTAGCATGAAATTACATTTTGCTGTGTTGGTGTTCCTCAGGGCTCACCACTTTTCCTGTTCTTTCCTCCAGTTCTATAAATGAACATAAAATATTAACGATAATCCTAAGGGCAAATTAATTGGTAATGCCTTCTAATCTACCAGGCAACTTAAATCATTTACTTTTTCCCAGATGATCAATTGGTTGGAGCAAGTTATTGGCTTTTGGTAGTCAAGAACTTTCAACATTTGCAGTAACGTCCATCTCATATTTAATATACTTGAAAGTTCGTACGATATATACGAATTCTATCACTATGTATGTATATAATTACGTAAAATATCTCATTATTCCTTAGTGTCAAGTTATAACGTTTGGTACAAAATACTTTCTAGACTTCGCGTCATCGACGAGCCGGACAGCGAGGCTAAGCCATGTTCACTGATTTTTTTTTTAATTATTAATATTTTTTTATTTAAAAAACCGTTCCAGCTAAAAAAAACTTAAAATTGTACCGTCATTTTTTAAAAGTAATGTTTTATGGTATTATAAATTTAATTTTCAATAAAATGATGTTATTATTGTGTACTTATATTTTAATTTAAAAAAGATTTATCTACTTACAGCCCATACTTAAATTTATGCCTGAAATATAAAATAAAGTTATCAATAAAAAATATCCTGAATAGGAAATGTTGAATCCACCGAAAGTACGTTGTCTAGTAAGCTGTCTAGTACTTGCCTTCTAACCATCGGGAACAAGGTGCAACAGATACACAAGATCGCTGACTGAGAGTTGTCAGTATTGGTGCTCAGGCGAAACCACTGACTATCTAACTTTTTGCGTTTTCTAGACATTTTGCAGATGCTTATGGTTCCTTATCTCAGTAGCTGTTCCGAATTTTTAAAAATATAACCGCTAAAACTTTTAGGAAACTGAACGTCCATAATGTTCTAATTCCGCAGACAGGCAAAATTCGATACTTTGGCCTGGCATTTGACAGAAGAATGGCGTGTGGCCCACACAGCATGAACAAACAAATACCGTGATGACTAAAACTATTATACTCACTTGTTTCGAGACATTAAAAGTTGAAAAGTAAAAAGAAATTCAACAGTTTCGCTTACTTACTTAAGATTCTAGACCTAAGATTCACAAATGCACGTGACAGCCACAAAAACACACATACAATATTTCGAATTTTTCATTAAAGGACTATATCCAAAGCCCCACGTTACATCAGCAACATTACTTTGCATACAGCCCTTCCTATACCAACAGTTAATGAACACATAAGGACCCACAGCAAACAATTTCACAATAACTTACACGGATATCATAACTCACTCATTCAAGAAATGCCTACAAATAGCATGCCTGAAAACGCTCGCGGATGGCTGAAAAGGAACTTAGATTGTGGATCTCCTAGCCTAACTATATACAATAATGAAGACAGGTGATGCCGCAGAGTATCACTCTCTATATTATAATGTCAAAGCATAACGTCTATAAGCAAAGTATAACGCCTACCCGATGATCTGAGAACTGTAATATAGGATATATACAATATAGGATATATACAATATAGGATATATGCAATATAGGATATATACAATATAGGATATATACAATTAAAAAGTCTAACAACCCCCACATAGCCTTGAAAACAAACAAAATTTTGATTTTAACAGTAGATGGATAATTACAAATGAAAATAATAATTATAAAAGAAAAATACTGTAATAAATATACATAAAAAAAATTTAAATAGAGTGCAAATTTAAATCTGATACCAATTTTTTAAATAGCACGTACGCAAACATAATCACTACATTGAAAATTTAATTAATTAAGGTAAATATGTCTATTGTAGATTTATAAATTAATAAATAGTATTTTTGGTTTTCACAGTATGTAACTTCATTGTTACATATTGGTTAATGATTCATGTAAACAGTGTAAAAAGTTATTTTAATTGCCATAATTAATAATAACATTATATTATCTTCTTCTTTGGAGTTTCACCTGTACTTGCTATGATGACAGAGGTGGCTTAGTAGTAATACCAAAATAAATAAAATTATATATTTAATTGCTATGAAATTTGATCCTAACCTTAAGTATATTTATTGTTGTTTTTTATTATATTATTTATTTTTTGGTGACTACTTTATATAATTGGACTTGGTCCAAATTGAACTTGATGTGTGCATTTTAACATATTTTTCGAAGTAGGTATACGATTATATATAATAATATTTAAATATATTTATACAGTTTGCTAAGTTGTAAATAAACTAAACAAGAGCCATTTCAGAGAAGCCTGAGGACGGAAACTGAAAGACCAAAACGTAGCACATAAATAAATGAACTTGTGGGGAAATATTTTCGGCCTGAATTTATTTATATAAATTACATTTCACCTTTAATCAATAAACAAATGTGGTTGAATCTATCTTATTTATTTAAACAGAAAATGTCCGGTCTATGAGAAAGGAATTTAGAGAAGAATGTCATACAAATATTTTAAAGTATCTATTTTCATTAGTTTGTACAACAGACCACGATGCCAAACCTTGTGAAATGCTTGTTAAAAATCACAAAATGTACCTAGGGTATACTATTTTATGTCAAAGCCGTTCACCATAAATTTTTATAAACGTGCCAACTGGTGTGAAGTAGAATGACAAAGCTGGAAACCTAATTGAAAGCCCGGAATAATGTCGATAGTTTGAAAACATGAAGAAAAACGCCTTTTTAATCTAATGGGTCTGCAGGAGCTTACTTCTTAGTTTTTTCCTAGGTCATGTATAAACACAAGTTGGGCTTTCTTACACGTATCAGGAAAGTACGTTTTGTGTAATGATTTTGTGTAATTCGTTATTTTATTGTACTCAAATTTGTTTCCCTGGAGTCCACAAAATATTAAAACCTTTGAGCATTTAGTCCTTCGCTGTTAATAGTAATTTATTACTATGGTGAAACAGTATAGCAACCGATAAGTCACTCCTTTAATCAGAGACTTTCTAGAATTTCTTGAACGTCATAAATAAGAAAAATAAATCAAAACGGGGATGTGGTCTGAATTCAAAGCAGATTTGGTGTCATAAGGGTGATTATAAATTATAGCACATTATTCTCTCCACAATTCTTTATTACTAGATCGTAAAACAAACGTAAAAGCTAAAAACAGTTCCAGGTCGAGAAGAGTCAATATAAGCAATCAGACAAAGAGAAACAACAGCACAAAGCCAACCACACAACAGCTGATGAGAGGTTTCTATTGAAAAACTAACTGTAAAATTATAATATAGAAAATAAATAATAGCTGAAAATGAATATCAAATTAACATAAAGAAGAAACAAAATGTTAGAAATAATTGCAACAGTGGCAAATCCATTTTACACAACCTCTTTGCTCCCGGCAAACTGTGCGGGGAAAACCTTCCGTAACTTCAGTCCCGTCCATCTTCTTAGACCGTCACACAGATATGGTGACGATTTAGGTCGAAGATGATAAATCGACTGTTTTTAGTGTTAGTTAACATAATATCTAATATGCTAGGTATACACCCTAGTCTGAAAAAAAGTAGTCGAATCAGTTAAGCCTGCAACTGATATCTAGCAAGTTATAACCAATCGGGTTTGATTTAGTAATTCTAACACTAACACCTAACACTAACGTTTGGTCATTTGGTGATAATAATTTAACAATATCTTCTTATCGGAGTTCCTTGTTAGGTGGTTTAGATACGGCTGTGATAACGGTACTGAGAAAATAGTTCAAAAGAATTGATACAACTCCAATAATATTTTCGGAGAAGCTGATAATTATTTTTAATAATAAGAGCCACTTCACTGGAAACTGTTAAACTATTTCTGTCAGTTTTGCAACCAGTTATATTAAATTTGTTACTAGTTGACAAATGAGTTTCAGAAATGCATGCAAGGCCAATTGAGTATGTTTCAAGAAAAATTTTAAATTAATTTTTTGATGAGCTAAGGCTATAAGTATTCAAATTTAAAAGTTTTAATTATCTTAATTCAAAAACCATTAGTGAAAATAAAGAAAGCGCTGAGGAAATTTCAATAAAATGGAAATAAACATAAAGGCTGTAACAGACGGAGATTACAAACGATAAATACAACATTATTGTGGACAATGTGTTTTTACTAACTTATTCGTTTTTTCGTTTTGGTGCTCGATTAAGTGATAAGACTGAAGAGTATGTTAATTTGGTGAAGCTCTGCTGGTTGCTTTACGATTTGACACGATTTCTACAGTTTGATTATTATTCATATTTGGCTCAGTTGGTCAGTTAATTTCGTTTCTAACAGACTAATAATAGGAGAAACCTTTATAACTAGCTCTATAAGCTTGATTACTGTGAACTCAATACGGCTGATCAGTAAATTTCAGAGGACATTTCGAAAGAAAGTGGTGTAGCTAGGCCAACTGGCTTCAAGTATTTCGCACCCGGGGTTGGAACTAGGGGCTCAAAGGGGGACACACTCCGGGCGGCAAAATTTAGAGAACGGTAAACTTTAATGAAACGGTTATTGTTAGATTAAGTAAGTGATAATTGTTTCTGCTTTTTGGAAGTTTCGACCTTAATTTAGTAAAAAAAAAAAAAGTTTATGTTATGTGGTAATTTTTAATTCGAAATATATTACCTGAAGTACCGTTATAAAACTGTTGCCTATTCTTGGAGGAGGGGTGAAAGAAGAGGCGACAAAATTAAACTTGCTCCAAAAAAAAAAAAATCCAAAAAATTCGAGAATTGGTTCTGCCGCCCTCTGCCATTATTCCAGGTTATCTGCTTCTAGGGAAATAGGAAACCGACAAAGTCTCTTTAGCGGCACTCGTTCAAGCACTTGAATCAAATATACAATTTTTTCATCATGATAATATTTGGTGATTCTTCTATAATCTTCTATTGACGATAGTATCATATTTGCGTTATCACCAGCAATTTTCGTTGTAAATGGACAAAAATATAGTTTAGTTAGGTCGTTTAGCAGGAGTTGGTAATTACTTGCATTTTGTAGAAATATCTGAGATATTTTAGTTGTGATAGGCTTGATATTATCATTAGACTATCGCTATCTTGGGCAGTGTATTGCTTAGAAAAAGACGTATTATAAGTAGCAAAATCAGTTTCGCTTAGTACTTGGAATCGAACTGAGAACTGGTTTTGAAGAGAACCCTGGTAAATTCCTTTGTAAATTGGTCTTTATCCAGTTTAGCAGAAGAATTTTGAGGAATAAGAGATAGAAACACTAAACTCATATCTCGCTTTCATTCATTATAATGAGAAAAGTTTAAATATAATAAAACAAAACAAAATATCCTTTATTTAAAAAAGGTTTATTCTTTCTTCCACCTGACTGCAGACTGAACCTGCGATTCCATGAGCCATCAGTTGCCTCTCAGGAAACGGTTGTGTTTTGGATTCTGCTGGATAGAAGTATCGTAACAACTTATGAAGTTTTTCACTATGACAATATTGGTTTAATATAAAAACCAAACCTTCCTTTAGGGCCGGTCCTGGAAAAATATAGCAGACATATCTGAACGATGTTTGAGTATCGGACGCAAATTTGAGTGTGATGCGGCTTTTTAGAGCAGAATTCCACTCAGTATAATTTAAACTGTTTCAAGAAATTTTTTTTTTAAATCAAAATAAATTTGAGTGTTTTGAGGATTTCTGGTGCAGAATTCGGCTCGCTATATTTTTCTCGCTTTCGGAAGCGAATTGTCAAGATGTTGAACCTTTCAGGAGCAGAGTTTGGCTCGTTATAATATATCCCTTTTCAAGAATTTTATTAAAAATAGGACGCAAATTCGGGTGTTTTGGTGTTACCCGGAGCAGAATCGTTCAATTTCGTTTTAATTTCAAGATGTCAAGCTAACCTCATCTTTTTTCTTCTTCGACTAAAATTAATTTTCCGTGTAATTTTAATTATTTTTATTTGTTCCAATAACTTTTTGGAGAGGCTTCGGCCCCCATCTGCCCTCCCCTGCGTACGCCCATGTTGTTAGTGGAAGTGGTTATTTAGCTATATAATGAAAAAAAAATCGAATGAGAATATGTTCCTTTGTAATTTGGAACATTTTATAGCCCATGTGAACCGCACCATGCAGCGACCACAGACATGGACAACCATCAAATCTGAAAATTGTTGTTCCAAACAAAAGTAATAATAGAAAATATGTATCTGTTTGTTTTTTGTTTAAAATCTTATGATAATTAAATAAAAATTGTAGTCAATAACTGTTATTTTCTTTTTAAAGCCTTAAAAGAAGTTTTTTTTTCTTACTTTTCAGGGATGCCCATTAATACATCACTTGTACACAGTTTACATCAACATGTACACAGAGACACATTTATTTTTATTTATTTTTTTATTTTAACCCTTATCTAAAAAGTGTCCCTTGGGTGCATACCTTCCCCTGCAAGGGCACTCTATGAAAGTTAGAGGCCAGCGGTTGCAAAGGTTCATTATTGAATCTAGTAAACTAAAAGAAATATTTAGCACTTCCTTCTTAAATTTAATTTGCCTATCAATAAACACATTTCTTTTTACTTCTTTGTACGAAGTAAAGAAAGTATTGTAATCGCGAACATTTTCGGTTTTCAAATTTCAACGGAAATATCCATTTTGACCATCCCTGAATCCATTCAGAACTAGTTTCGTTGTGAGGTCTTTACGCGAGGTATGAACGTTCGTACGTACGTATGTTCATACCTACGCACGTTCATATCTCGCATAACTCAAAAACGATTAGCTGTAGAAAGTTAAAACTTGATATTTAGGATTATTGTAAAATCTAGATGTGAGCCTCCTTTTTTAGTCACTACATGATCACCGAAAGTGGTACTTTACTTGTAGATCATTATTGATTTTTCATCAAAAATTATATTAAAATATAATGCAAAACTTCTCAAAACAGGCATATAAGACTTAAATATTAATATAAATAGCATAGTAATTTTTGGTTAGCATTGGCAGACCGAAAGTAGTACTTTACTTCAAGGTCATATTGGACTTTCATCAAAAATTATATTAAAATATAATGCAAAACTTCTCAAAATAGACATATAAGACTTAAATATTAATATAAATAACATATTATATTTTGGTTAGCATTGGCAGACCGGAAGTGGTACTTTACTTAAAGGTCCTATTGGACTTTCATCAATAATTAAATTTAAACTATAATGCAAAACATCTCAAACTTGTTAAATAGGACTTTTATGTCAATATATAAAACTACTGGTATTTATATATATGAACCGAAAAGGGTACTTTACTTGAAGGTCATAATAAACGAAATGTCGAAACTGTTGATTTCCAATGTTTTATCTAGTTCATTGGCAGTTCTAACGTCACGGAACACGAAGAAATCTCTTGGAAACTAGTTACCTACTGAAAGAAAACGACATGCAATAACGGAATAAGACCTCTAGAAACAAGGGTGTGACTGTGTGTGTGTGTGTGTGTGTGTGTGTGTGTGTGTGTGTGTCAGCAGGTGGATGTCGCGACGCCGAGTGTCGTTTTTGAGATACCTCAATCTTCGGAAACTAGTAACCAAATTCAGGCGTACAAGGAAGTCATGTACTGTCCAGATCAGATATTTTTAAATCTGCAATCATACAAGAAAATGTATTATTATTATTATTAATTTATATTATACATATTTATCGAAACGATGTCCTTACTTAGTGAATGGTGTAAAACAAATAGGTGAGACTTTTTTTATTACTATAATTGTTTCTAGGAATACTTCTTAAAATAACCCATTAGTTTTAATATTATTTTAATATTAGTCCTGCATACTATTATAATGGGTTCATTTGGTATTTTTCTCACTCGGATATGATACATCATTACGGGTGGGCTTCTTCTTCGAAAATGTATATTTTAGATATCGCCGCGGAGGCTATAACACTCGGTGTCTTTATGACCTATAAGTCACTACGGCGTACACCTGGGAGACGGTTTGAGGGCTAGCTCATACTAAGATGTGCCTTTTGGGCACATCCTTGGCACATCTTTGGGCACAATCTTTTGGCGATAAAATATGCTATAACGATTCGCGCTTCGCGCTAGACGTTTGAGTTGTAGGATATAAGACTTGGTTGTGTATGATATTTCATTTATAAAAGTGATCCTGATTTATTAATTAATGATTATAATATTATAACCCATTATAATATTATACAGTTGAAAGCAAAAAAAAAATATAAAAAATAAATAGGTTATTTTAAGAAGAATCCCAAGAAAAATATATCGTACTAGAAAAAGTCTCTTAGTATTTCATCATTTACTAAGTTAGGAGATCCCTTCGTATTAAACAATCTGATTTATTTTTATAATTGAAATATCCAGCAAAATCTATTATTATACCCTACAACGGCGAACGCTTTAGTGCGAGGCGTTATTGCCAACTCGTTGTAGCATATTAAATCCCCAAAGGCACATGTTAGTCTTCAAGGTGTGTGCCGTAGTAAAAGACACCCAATACTGAGAAAAACAGTAAAGAACGGACTTACAAATCATAAAAGATACCAGGTGCTATAGCCATCCATTTACACAGTTCGCCGTTAGTAGATTTGCCATCAACAATTATTTATTTATTTTACAATAAGCAAATCTGCGCTCAAAAATAATCATAAAATATATTATATCACATTCATTATCATTATTTAGTGTTGCTTAGTTATATTTCTTAAAAGTGTATCTGTAATTTCTTTCTTTATTCTTTCTAGTAATTTTAACTGAAGGATTGAGAGAATATTATCCATAGATTTCTACAAGTCTGTTCATTAAACAGATTAAGAGTGGAATATTTTACTGCTAAATAATTGCTCGAACACAAATCAGAACTATTGAAATCATTCCGTTATATTGTTTATTACAACTCATTTTTCTTGAAAAAACTAAACATCTCAAAGAATCGTTAAAGAAACCATCTCGGAACTGCCATAACAAGGACTTGACTTTACATCTTTCATACATTTACATAATGGTATTTTATTTTTACATTTTAATAATGTTTGTACGTGTATATATTATATAATTTTTACTTCCAACGATTAAATGTAAGCAATATTAGCAATCTTAAGTTAAACAATTAAACTTTTCATGAATTAATTAACTAAAAATGTGCATTCATCATATTTTAAAATATTTATAGTGGTTTTGTTGCATTGTGAAATATTAGGGAAAATATAAAACCTGTAGATGAAGGAAGCCTTCGAAATATTGCGTATATTTGAACCTTAAAACCAAAAAAAAAGTCTGAAAGTTATTTCTCACAAACTTACTGATTCGGGCTAAAAAACAACTATAAACCCAAAATTCTTTAAGCTTGATAACCTATATTCATTCCTCTGAATGTCATATAATTCTATCCTGGTGAATTTCTAGTTTCACAGTTTCAATAGAATTTAGAATAAATAGTTATTTTTTTTATTCAATATATTGCAGGTGATAAAAAACAAAATGGTAGAAGATGGCGGAAGATTTTTTTATATAATATCATTAATATTGGCCTAAATTTTATATATATAATAAAAATTTAACCCGACAAGACCCGGCACACAAACAAAAATATCTTTATCTGAAAACATTAAGTAAACGAACAGAATAATCCAAGCATTCCTTATTCCAGTTCTTTAACGAGCAATGTATAATATAAATCAATGAAATGGTAATTTCAAAATTAGTATGTATACTATACACCGATCGTGTACCTTAGTTCATAAATGTAGCTAACTTCAGACCTAATACCTATTCCGAAAAAAAAATATTTTTTTGTTCTCCCAGTTTATTTAAGGAATCTTCAAAGAAACCATCACGGAACTACTACAAGAAGATGTGGACTGAATGAAAAATGAATGTATTTACGTGTTGATAAAGATTATAAAAAATGTTTATGCTATATTACGTCATTTAATTTATAATATATACATGAAATAATATAAATCTGGTTATGAATTTAAATTTTAAACAAATAAATAGCACGTCCTTCTTCAACTTCTATTTAGAAAAATCGAACGATGCTTCGTGTTGAATTGATTGTTCGTGATATATCTTCCATTATAATAAATTTATATACATTTTCTAAAACACCAACGAATTTAATGCAATTTTGAATAAAAATCGCTCCAAACTTTTTTAGTAATTTTTTTAAAATTTCGTATTAAAATATATACGATCATCTTTCTGTGATTTTATATTCATGTTTTGTCAAAAATGAAACTTGGAATTCCAAGAATTTAGTTAGGAGAAAAAAGACGATCTTTGCGAGAAAACCCTGAAAATTGTAGAAGAACGAACGTTATCTATATATACATATGTATATATATTTTTTAAATCCTACAAACATGGCTTTGTAGGGGTATAATTTTTCATATAAATTTAAAGGTTTTGAATCTGTGAATGAGGTGTGGTTCGACGTGACGGTTGAGGGAAAGGAGAATTCTTCGCGGTAACGTCCTTTTTCAGTATTCATACGAGTTAAAATTAGAATTGAGGATTGGCGTCCTGCTGTCCTTGGCTTAGCAGAACTGGACTGACCAGGGTAAGCTGGAGTGGATTAACCAGTATATAAGATCTGCCGCAGTCCTGGCCAGGAACAACATCTCGCCATGTCGCTCTCTCTGATCTATCTCTTCCTCTGCTCTCTCCTCCACCTCGCTGTCCCTGTAAGTATATATCATTCTATCTCACTGCCACTAATACAATATCAATTCCCTATTCCCATTAGATCGTAGAATATTCTTCGTTTCGTTGCTAACATTTAATTTGAAATGCAATTAAAACGAACTCGAAAATATGAAATACTTATGTTTTGCCCATATTGATTTTTAAGAACTATCTTTATATTTAAAAAAATGAAAATGAACAATCACTGAAATTTTATTTTTAAATTATAATTTTTATTTTTCTTATAAATTATTCTAAAAATAATTAATAAATCATAAAAATAAATTTAGCGTTCTATTTATTTTTTACTCTGATATCGGAAAATATAAAATTAAAAATCGATGATTTATAACTTGTCAACTAAATAGAAATGTTTTTATATTTATAAATGTAATTAAAAGTTTATTATTTATTCACTTTATAGTGGTTTGCTTATTTTTTTATTTATTTTCAATTACTACATTTTTATACAATGTTTCCCATTGTTTTTGTGAAAATTCAAAATCATTTCTATATTTTTTGGCAGTAACTAATTAAAAATTCATTATGTTTGCCATAATGAATTAGGGCAAACATATCAGCTTGAAAAATATACTCTGTCTTTATTAAGAATGATTAACATTGTGAAGAATATTGCCTTAATTAGACCGTTCGTCGTCGTGAAACAAATCAGTAAATATGACAGTGTTTACTAATTTCATATTAAAATCCGTTGATTTAATAAATAAAGAAACACATTTGAGTGATATAAATGTTTTGTGTTTAACACTTGGAAGATCGCGTCCGATCTGTGAGATCCAAGGAGCGATCATTTTGTTGTGGTTTTAAACTCCTTGGGAGTAGCGAACCGTCTGCCGCTTGCAATTTGTGTACCGAAACGTAATATAGTATATCTGAGATCAATAGCGACCTAATTTTTAAGTTTTGTTGATTTACCCTGTTTAATTTTTTTTCATCTTGAATTATAATGTATTATATTTGTTCAGTCAATTGTAGTAATTGCTGCTGTAAAATTATTTGTTTATAAAATACAATGCTGCCTATACTACCTACTTTATTTTCTGAAGTTCTCTTAACTTTCAATTCAAATTAACTTATTTATCGGATTGATTCCTATTTTTACTTTTACCCCAAAGATTTAACGTCCGGGGAACGCGACAACGAATGTAAATAGACCGTCCGGCGCCTATCTTTGAAATATTTGAATAGTTTGTTCTTAATACAATTAAATCTTAATTAAAATGCTCATAGTGTTAAGTAATACTCATATTAATTTTTAATGGTATGCTGAATTTGATGTTTTGGTTCCTAATCTTTTTTTGGTCAAACATAGTAATATTAATTTTAATTCTTAATTTAATAAGGATTCTTCCACTTAAAATGCTAAAACCGTCGATTTCCAATGCTTATTCAAGTGACATAGACAGCAAGCGAAATATAATAACGGAATAAACAAGAGCTTATCTCTGTGTGTGTGTGTGTGTGTGTGTGTGTGTGTGTGTGTGTGTGTGTGTGTGTGTGTGTGTGTGTGTGTGTGTGTTGTGTCTGTATGTGTCAATAGATGGACGTCGCACCGCCAGGTGTCGTTTTTGAGATGCTGCTTCGGAAACTAGTAACCAAATTCAGCGTCACTTTTTGAGCCGCCGAATTAAAGTTTAATGGGCATACAAGGAAAATCGTGTGTTGTTCACATCAGATATTTTATTAAATATGTTTAAAGTTCATTCTATATCTTTCTAAATTCGTACAATGAGAAATTTATTGGTATTTTTTTTTAACAAATTGAATTGGTGAGGTGGTTCTCGCCGACCATTAGCAATCTACCATGTTACCCTGAGACAGGTGCTAAAGTCTATTACGGTTTGATATGATTAAGGTTCATTGAAATTCTCTGATATTGATCTTTTATAATATCTATAACTTTGGAAATTCCAAATATTTTTATTTAATTAAATATAATATACTTAATATGCTTCCATTATGGTGGTAAAGAAATATATATAAACGATGTAAATACTATTTATATAAATTTTAGGAAATGTTATGTATTATATAAAATATTATAATTTTGAATGTTTTTGCAATTTTAAATACATTGATGCATAGTATGTATGTATATATAATTTTTAAAAAATCCTACATGAAATCTAATTTTGTGGGATAAAATAATTTCATTCGAATTAAAAAAATAAAATAAAGTAAAATTTTCAGTTACAGTTTATAAATTGTTATTTTAATTATGTATATTACATAGCTTTGAAAATGGTAAGTAATTTAGATATTTATAAAAAATATTATTATTAATTATAATTATAAATTTCATTGCCACCAAATCATGATCAATATATATATATATATATATATATATATATAGGGTCGAGGTGGCCGAGCAGGTTAACGCACTTACTCACAAACCCAAAGGTTGTGAATCGAATCCCGGCACCGGCCTGAATTTAATTTAATTAAATTGAATACATCAAGCAATTTATTTCAGTTATTTTAGGCAAGTCATGTTTTTAGTTGAATAGGGAGGGATCACTCTAAAACTAATCAAGGTAATTAAGGTCCAATTTCACCATCTTAAAGTAGTCAAAATTCTTTTTAAGAAATATATATATATATATATATATATATATATATATATATATATATATATATATATATATATATATATATATAATAATTCATTATTGGCTTTAATGTACAACATGTAGCCATTGAGTCTAGCCCACTTAGTGTTAATTTGGTTAATTTGAAACAAAACAACAACCATAATTATTATAGTCCGACCTTTACAATATAGGTAAGATAATATATAGCATATTGTCATTTAATTACAGTTACTTTCCTTCTGCAGTTATACAATACAATATGTTACTTTTTTAATTAACACTGATTTATTAAATAAATAAACAAAATTTAAGTCAGGACATAATAGTATTAGTTATAACAACAGAATAATAATTTTCCAAACAAATGACGCAAATAAGGAAACAAATAAATACAATGGAATCAAAGTATTTAGGCACTAATCCGCAAATACTTCATTGCAACAGTTATCTTATTCTTTCTATACGTTAAAATTAAGATATTGTAGAAGTATATAAAAATTTTAACTATTAAGGCGTATGTGAAACATTCACATTAATAAACAACAATTAAAGCCTGGATTCCGAATTTTTACATATAAACTGTAGATGGAAAAAAATGTTTAATTTTTCCACGCTGTCCATAGTGAGTAAATTTTGCAGTGATAATTCATCAACATGTTGGACAATATATTTTTGCAGGAATTGTTTTCTTGTGTTAATAAAAAATTTACAATGCAATATTATATGTTTTAAACTACTGATTATGGTTTCATGGCACCACTGACATTTTTCATCAGTTCTGAGAACATAGGCGTTATTCCTATAAAATATTTTCAAGCATTCTGGGTTCGAAATTCTTATCTGACTCACGGCTCTTAATTTTTCTATGTTTATATTGAATTTTAAATAGCTTTTAGGTTCAGGATTGGTATAGGTACAAATAGTTCTGTATATTGGATTGTAATTTGAGTTAAATGCTCTGTCTATATCGTTCGACAGTAAATGATTTGTTACTTTTTCAAGAATAACGTTTTTTTTAGCTAATAAAACATTGGAGCTATGAAATTCTGCAAAATATTCCTCAATGTGATGGGTCATAGCTAGCGTTTTAAGTTGTGAAAACCAGTCAAAAGTCAAGTCCTGTTTTTTGTTATCTAACTCAACAAGTCTATCGAAACATTTACGAGGTAATCTATAATCAGTTAACAACTTTCTTTAGGATCGTCACGATAAGTGGGTTACGACCTGTTTCTAATCGTACAATATAATTTGGAGTACATTTCGGCCAATAATATAGATATTTTAAGAATTTTAACTGAGCTACTTCGATGTTTGTATAATAGCTTAAACTCAAAATTTCTGGAGTATAAAAGAGTGTTGAGGATACCACAGAATCAAAGAGTGTCTCCCGTGCACAACTTTTACCTCTTCTGAGAATGTCTCTCACTTTCGCTCCTGCTACGTTATAATTCTCAATACTTTCCGGAGGATGAAAATGGGACTCCTAAATAGGTGTACGATTTTGTATATTCCAGTATTTTAGCATTCCAAAATAGTGGCTTTAGTTTTTTATTTTGGGAGATTTTGCAACACTAATATTTTAGATTTTTCGGGATTTAAAATTAAAGAATTTTGAACGCAATATAATTCCAATAATTCTAGGTTTCTATGAGTATCATGCCATGAAGTATTTAATAATACTATATTGTCTGCTAATAGAAGCTGTCGGATTTACGGCCTCCGATTCCTTCACCTGGCCCAATTTTCCGGTTTTTTTTTTTGTGTACTCTCATTCTAGGGGCCCTGGTCTCATATTTGTCCCCCTCCCCTAGCGACGGCGGCCAAACAGCGCCGCGGACACGCCAAGAGGAGGCCGCCCAACGGGATTAAGCCTCACTTCAGGAGAGCTTATCGCTTGTAGAGGCTTCTCTCCCCCCACTCGCAAGACGGCCGCCACGGGAGACAGAGGTATCACGCCGTGATCAAGCTGCGTCTGAAGCAGAGCTTTCGCTACAATCAGCTCCCGAGCCTCACTACCCCGGACGGAGACTGCGCGGCACAGAAGCATGTAATGGGACCTCAAGGCTACATCCATTCAGATAAGCCATCCTTCATAATATGAGACCCCCCAAATCTCTGTTAACCAGTTAATTAAGTTAATTAGTATCAATTGGATTAATTCACTAACGTTAATGCCCCTTCAGGGAAACAATTTAATGCCCAACAAACATATATTAACATGAGATGTGGTAATTTTTCTTTCACGTTCATGAATATTCACAACTTTATTTTTTAATATACAAGAACGGGGTTTCCCGGTCATAAGGCATGTACGAGCACCATTATTTTGGAAAAACGTCAGAAAGAAGATAAAGAGCGTTGGACTGAGACTCTCCCCTTGTAAGAGACCGGAACTAATACCTATCTCCTCAGATAATTTGTCGCCGACTTGAATTTGCATCATTGCATTGTCGTAGAGTGCTTTAAGTAATCTTATTAATTTACCACTGATCCCAATGTCAAACAGTTTTTGCCAAAGAAGGGAGTGGTTTATGGAGTCAAATGCCTTTTTGAAATCAATAGATGTAGCAAAAGCATAACTCCCCTTATTACGAAGATTAATGCCTATCAATGCCATAAGCGAAAAAATCCACACATCCTCTTCCCGTTCTAAATCCTACCTTTTCTTCGGGGATAAGTTTTTCACTTTCAGCTCAACACTGTAACCTGTATGCCAAAATAGCTGTAAATAGTTTTGTGATATTGTTGATCAGGGATATGCCTCGGTAATTATCTACATCTTTTTTGTTTCCTTTTTTGTGCAGTAGAATTAGTTTTGATTTAGACCATAAGTTTGGAATTTCTTCCGTTTCCATTATATTATTGAAGAGATTTAACAGGTAATGTTCCCACTCTGGAGTTAAACTTTTAAAGACTTCATTGGTTAGATTATCGAAACCGAGAGATTTATTATTTTTGCTAAGTTTAATACAGTTTTGAAGTTCTTCTAAAGAAAATAGAAGATCCAAAACTGGGTGAGTCACTGAGAAAAACTTCATTTCATACGCTGATATTTTTAAAATTGGTCATAAATTATAGTACATACCTTGATGAGGACTAGCCATAATAGAAATAAATAATTGGGAATTCTGAGACAGAAGGAGCGAGCTTCAACTTCTAACAACTTCAACAGACTGACTAGGGCGCTGGTAACGTTGCCGCCAAAACATGATGTTCCGTCCTGCAGTCCGTGGCCGTCCGACGGGTCTGCTTCAGGTGTCATTAAATACTCCAAAGATCTGTATACTCAAATCCAATTCCATATAAGAGTGAAAGTAAAAAAAAAAATTATTTAGAGAGTAAAATTTATCAAATATATTTTCTCAATAGTCAACAAAAAGGACTAATTCTGTATTTAATAGAGCATCTTTATGAAATAAAACAAAACTTTACCAAAAAATATCTTTTAGTTAACCAAAACAATTCTGAAATAAAACTGTGAAGAAAATAATTTCACCGCTTCAATAACAATACAAATACAAAACATATTTAAAATAAAAATATCCACATTGAAATTAATTTTAAAAAATACCAGAGAGAACACCACACATTCTTGCCCTCATTAAAACAGCTTCTGCTGTTGCTTTATTCTCTAGTTCATGATATTTTTATTTTAATTATGTTTTGTGTATTTTTTTTTTATTTTTGTTACTGATGTGGTAAAATAATTTTTTTCTTTAAATATTTAAGGATTATTAATTTTGATATTTCGATGTTTATTTTATTTTTATTTTCAGGAGCGAATCCTTGACCAACCCACAAAAGAAACCTCAACTTCATTTACACGAAATAAAAGCCTGGCAATACAATGGCTTTAGTTTAGCCAAACCATATTTCTTAAAAAGAATTTTGACTACTTTACAATGGTGAAATTGGAACTTAATTACCTTGAGTAGTTGAAGAGTGATCCCTCCCTATTTAACTAAGAACATGACGTCTAAAATAACACTAAACTTAAATTTACTGCTTTTATGTGACCATGGTTCATATGAACTTTATTCAAGCTCTTGATATGCAAAACCAGCTATATATATATATATTGATCTTGATTTGGTGGCAATGAAATTTATAATTAATAATAATATTTTTTATAAAAATCTAAATTACTTACCATTTTCAAAGCTATATAATATACATAATTAAAATAGTGAACCCCCATTGAAGAAAAGGAAGCAAGAACCACAACTGGAGAATCTTCTAGGTTTCAAACCTGACCCAGTAGGTTTTTCAGAATACGAAAACGGTTTTAGAGAGACGCTGAAGTCCTATTTTATTAAGGGGGATGATAACTACAATGTTTTTAAGTAGTATCAGAAGCGAACTTTTTAAAAAAAATCTTGGATTGCCTCCGAGAACGTAAAGTAATTAAAATAAACTTGTGAACGGATTGCGTGTTGGTGAATCAGTTAGGTGAAACAGTAGATGCAGCGTTCAAAACGAAAAATAAAGCAAGGAGAATGAAATAGATAAAATTATAAATAACTGTTTATAAATAATCAAATGGAATCCCAGTTGGGTGAATGCGAATTGAAGAAAAGCGCCTGGTTGCTTTACGTGAGAGAAGAGTTAAGATTAAGAGTGAATCAATTCACCCCATTGAGCGGAAGCACATACATAGAATTACCAAATAAAATTAGGAGTAAAAGTGTCTGTTTAAACGCAGAAAATAACGATTACTTCTGTTTCAAATTATGCAATATAGGTATGCCTTTTCATATATTAATTTACCACTGCCATAAACGAGATAAAAGTGTTTGAAGCAAAAAGCGATATTTCAATAAATGTATTCACGGTAGACGAAAATAAAGATGTCTATCCTCTGAAAGTAGTGATAAAAGAATTAAATGATCATCGTGATCTTTTGTTATTGGTAAAAGGAGGAAAACAGCACTAGGTTTTCATAAAAGATTTTAATATACTAGTTGGCTTCCAAATTACGAAATAAAAATAAATATTTGTAGATCCTGCTTCACAAACTTTTATTCAGTCGAGAAATGCTCTGAATTTATTGCTCAATGTTCCGATCAAAGACCTGCAAGGATCGAGTTGCCTGTGGAAAATAGAAAAAAAAAAATATTTCTTATCGTAAAATGAAGTTATTTTATTTTTTTTAATTTGTTTGTTTTTGCATTTATTATCGCATTTGGTCACTGGCACGGTATTTATTTACCTGCAAACCCAAAAAAAGTTTGTGTGTAAAAAAAAAAATATAAAAATAAAAAAATAACCTACTCGAAATCCCCATCTTGACGTGGTAAGGAGGCTTAAGTCTGAAAAACTGACCAACCAAGTGGGGTATCATACGAATAACACAGGACGCGTAAAGAAGAATACTCGATATGAAAGGATGCTGACGGATGGGTGGGAGGGGTGAAGATATATGAGGGGAGGAAAATGAAGGAGTGGAGGTAAAGGTAGGAAGAGGGTTGAGGGACCACACTTTTCAATCACCGAGACTCAAACGGTTAACATGGCGAATCTCGCTATTCTCCTGCTATGTTTTCTAGGTTGAGTTGAGCTTGATTTGAGTTGAGCTTGATTTCTATATAGCTGCTCATACATGAGTCTATATATATATATATATATATATATATATATATATATATATTTTGGGATGCCATTGGGCAATCATTGAGGATGATTATCCCAAAATTAAGTATGCTTATGAATACTTTTGAATTTCTTACCTTGTCCTCTAAATTGAATACCTTTCCAAGGGTCTGGTTTGTGGTTACTATTATTTAATAATTAACCAAGATCATGTTCCTACTTTTAAGTTTAATACTAATGTTAATCAAAGTTACTGCTATCTTAATGAAATATATTGAAATTAAATATGGGCATGGTTACTAAAGAACAACCTCCTTGCTAACATTTATCTTTATTCCTCAAAGTTAAAACAACAAACTATTACAATACAAAGTTAACCATGGAATGATTCAGCCTAGACTTAGCCATTAATTGTTTTAACATAAATCTCTTATCTGAACTAATTGGTGTTGATGGTTCCTCAGGCGAAGGCTTGAAGGCGATGGTTGTAGGCTTGCATCAGGCAAGGTCAGGGTTCAGAGGAGCTTGTCTTGCATCCGCCGGTCTCAGTATAGCCGTCCTCCCTCAGCCTCGATCAGTTCAGAAGTCCTTCTCTCTCACCTCCTTCCTTCTATCCCCCTTTCTCTCTTGTTCTGTCTAAGAGGGGGTCGAAAACGTTGTTCATTGGCCGACTAGTTTTATAGAGGGAGAAAATTCTGGGATTTCATCGGATGGCTCCACCTCTTGTCCTGACAGCCGGTATCTGCGAACCATTATCCAACTAGTATAATTTAATCATACCTTTTCCAGGCGGTCTCCACTTTTTTCTCGAGGCCAGCCAAGCCTAAGGGGACCAGTTCTTAAAATTGATTAGGTGTCCCAGCTTTTGGCGTTGTTACAGTGTTAACTTCTCGGTAGGGTTTTTAATTTAACTTATCCCTTATCACTTATGTGGTGACATCTGTCATCGCCTATCAGTTACCTTCTTCTTTCTACCTGCTCGTCCCTTATTTCTTTTGTTCGCATCTGGTCTGTTTAAATTATATAACGATAATATAGTCCAATATCAATACATATTACTACTCAATGAGGCGAACCGAAAACGCGAAATTAAAGGACGAATATCGGGCATTCAATTCGTTTATGAAATTGTTATATTCGCAAAGATTCCTAGAATATTCGATGTTGTTATTGTCGCACACATCAAATATCACGGTTAGACCGATATTTACCAAGATCATCCTAAATATGTTTTCTTACCTAAAAGATTTGCTGAAGTCTTAATCGATGAAATCCTAAGCGAATACAATTACTCTACAAACCGAGTAAGTGTAATTTGACGAAGACTGATTAATGATAGACACGAAATGGATTTCATGTAAGATAAATTGAAGTTTTTTTTTGTTTTGTCTATAAGATTTTTTTCCTCTTTTATCGTAGTAAGAAGATTTTTTATTTTATTTGGTTTTTGTTTTTACATTTTTTTTTTGCTCCCTGGCGAGATAATGGCTTATCAGAAAACCTAAGTATGCGTGTGTGTGTGTTTTATGGTCTCTGACACGATACTGATTTACCTGCAAATAAAAAAAGTGTGTGTGAGAAGAATCACACAGAGTCAGAGTCACGTGGTTCCTGAACGATAACACTCAAATCTGATTGGCTGTTGGGATCCCTCACCACCCCGAGAATACTGGAATCTGAGTGGATGTCGGGTTCCAACACTACCGATCATAGTAAGCCTGCCACCAGTCATGAAGCCAGCAAGTGGTGACCTGGGCTGAGCAGGTTCGGAGTTTCAATTGTTCAATGTGAACCGTTCGCCTCTTTCTGGATTCTTTGATGCTCTCAATCCTTCGCTATCTCTAACCTATTACTGACAATCGCCTCCGCCGTTTCTTCATTAGTGGTCGTACTCCCGCAATCTCGTCTCCACTCCCACACTCCTAACAAAACTTCGATGGGTGAGTACCCCGTGATAGAGTGTATCGAATGGTTATATGCAACTACGGCTTTTCTCATAGCCACATCCGCTTCATCTCCCTGCTCTTCCTGATACACACGTAGATGGTCACTCAGGGTACTGTGTAATCGCTTGATAGTTCCCCTGCTCTTGGGATGTCCCGGAGCGTTGAAATGCCACGCTATATTTAATCTTTTCGCTTCCTTCCTCCCTCTTGGTGGGCGTCTGTCGTATTTCGTGCGCATATAAATCACACGCCCCTATAGTTTCCTTAATGGTTTTCTTCATTCCATGCCCAAAATATTTCCTCCATAATGCTTGTAGCTCGTGCTCATGCACCCTGCGATGGTTCGTTTTCTTCTGGGGATTCCTCTCCTCCGTCTCTGCCGTACCGTGGTCTCCCTCTTCGTCTGCCATCCATTCGCTCAGAAATTGCCGTACGTTTCTTGATGGTTCCCCGCTATCTTCTTCGATGGCGTTGACCATGATGGCTCTTTGCAACCAGTCTACCACTATATTTTCCTTCCCTGGCTTATAACTTATTTCCATATTTTACTGCCATAAGAACTCCTTCCATCTCGCGACTCTTACCGAGGATTCCTTTAGCCTTCCTACCCATTGAAGCGGTCTCTGGTCGGTGTGGACACGGAATATTCTTCCGAAAACATATGGTCTAAAATGGTCAATAGCCCATACTATTCCCAGTAGCTCTCTCTCCAGGGCACTATACCTAATTTCTGCGTCGGTTAGGCGCCTGCTAGCGTATGTTACAGGACGCTCTCCTCCCACACCCTCCTGAGATTTTTTTTTCCAATCCCCTGAATACTTATATTTACAGTTATTTACATTGTTTGACAATTTTCCTTTTGCTGAAGCTGAGCTTCATTTTAAGGAATTTTTTTGGTATTGGTATTTATATTATTTCTTATTTCATTCTTATTATAACAAAAGTGTTGGGGCACACTTTATTTTTCTGTTTGTTTTTCTTTATACAACTAATTTAAACCTAATCTAATCAACTTAACTAAAACCTTAAACTAAATTTAGTGTCTATTTCACATTCTGCACTGAGTTTCCCTCCACTACTTTCTGCCATCTAATTGGGGGTGGTGCTGGTGTTAGTGTCCTATATAGTGGGTTTGCTAGATAACCCAGCGAGTCCAGGAATTAGATATGCCTCCTCCTGATAAATTCCGGGACCGTTGGTAAATCTAGCAGGGTGGTGAAGTTCATGAGCCTTTTTCTTCTTCCACACCGTTGTCCTTACCATCTTCCGGAGCATCGAGTCTTGAAACCTCTGGAGGAGCCGCTGCGTGCCACCGGTGAGATGTGTGAACAACGGTGCCCCGTATAGCAGTGCCGGCCTCAATATACTCTTGTATACTTGTAATTTAAGGCGGAGTGAGAGCGCTGGCGAAGTCAGTAGGTGGTGAAGACGGTAAGATCTTCTCCTGATCGTGCTGGTCTTTTGATATAAATGGGTACTAAGTTTGAGATGCCGGTCAAGCTTCATACCCAGGTATATTATGGAATTGGAAGGTGATATGACGGTGTCTGCCACCTGGAGAGTCCTCGGCAGTGCTGATTTCTTGCCCTTTTGGTGCGAAAACATTACACAGTCCGTTTTAGCTGGATTGACCTGTATGTTGAGGTTTTTCAGCTGTTTAACTATCTCTTTACAGGCTTTCTCGGTCTGTTTTAGTGCATGTTTGGCGCTCATACTGGTGCTGTAGATGGCTATGTCATCTGCATATGCAGCGACGGTCGCTGTTCTGTAGTTTTTGCCAACTACCTCAGCAGTATATATTGAATACAGTGCTGGAGAGAGGACTGCTCCTTGTGGCACTCCACACTTCATATCGATGGTCCGGGATTGCTCATCGCGAACTCGCACAGAGATGGTCCTTTGGTGGAGAAATGAGACAATAACACTGTAGAGCTGTTCAGGGCATTCGAGATCTATGAGCTTACGGCATAGAATACCGTGAGACACAGGGTCGAATGCCTTTGTACAGTGAATGGAGATCATAGTCGTTGCCGTGTTCCGGTTGAAGCTGGTGTTCACCTCAGTTTGTAGCTTCATAAGATGATGTTCCGTACTGAGATGGGCTTGAAAACCGGTCTGTTCGTAAGGAATTACGGAGTTTTCATCTGAGCCTCAAGCACGAATTGTACAGGTTTGTGAGATGAGCAATCCCTTTGCTTGGAAGTTGTTTTAGTAGCACCGTCTGTACCCCTTCATGGCCAGGGGCCCTATTTCCGTGGGCTCTTCTGAGGATGGCTTTCAGTTTCTTCGGAGTGATAAACATGTAGTTGTTCTCCTTAGCCATCTCCGGTGTTGAAAGCTGGACCCCCGTCCGCTCATTTATATCCTGCTGGTAGTGTTCAGTTGCAGCTCGGCTTGCTCAGCATGATGCAGGAGGCGGTCGCCATCGTGTAGGCGGACATCAGAGGTCTTCTTTGTAGCTGCTTTTGTGAGCTTCAAATAAATGATCCTCATTGAATATAGTACAATAAGACAATAAAAGAAAAGCGTAGTGCCACCCTGTACGGAATTCTCCAGGGGTTCTTCTCCGTCTCTTCAACGATGAATTCGTCCCAGGACCTTTTCTTCTGGTGACGCACGCCGTTTCGGTACACCCTATACCTACGCTTAGTCTCTTCGCGGAGTGCAGGTCTCGACTTGTCGTCTCTGCACTCCTGGTACCTACGCCTTGCCCTGTAATACTCCCTCTTCAGTTGGATCAGGACCGGCGTCCACCATGGGACCGGACGTACTCTCGCCTTTCGGCGTCGGAGGGATGCACTAGCCGCTTCCGTGATAGCGCCCGTCAGCATTGCCACCCTGTGGTCAATATCTAACTCTACCTCCATGGGCGCTATCTCCTCCCAGTCTCTATCCGCGAGTACACCCTCCAGTTCACTGGAGAAGGCCCTCCAGTCCGCCGATCGGGTCACGAAGCCCTTTTCCATTTCTAGGGCGTTCTCGCTTTCCTCCTGCACCACACTGAAGACAATGACCCGGTGGTCGGAGCTCGTGTCAGAAGTAGGGTCCAGTCCGCAATGCGCCGCGCCATTGTAGCCGTGGCGAGTGTCACGTCTAACCAGCTCTCACCCCTCGCTCCAACAAATGTGGGGCCAGAGGCCTCGTTAACGATCACGAGTTGACACCTCGCCAGGCTCTCTTTTACTGCTCTCCCTCTGGCGTCTGTGCGCACTGAACCCCAGGCCGTGCTCCACGAATTGGTGTCAGAACAGACTATCGCGTTTCTATACCTTTCCGCGACAGCGTCCACGGCAGCTAGACTATCCTCGGCGTCAGCCGTTCTCGGCGGCATGTAGGTGGACACGAGGGAGAACGTGATACCGCCCCATCTTACACAGCATGCCGCCTGATCTGCCGTGGTGAAGTTCTTCAGTTCCATCACGTCGAGGGCAGGATTGACAATCACTGTTGCCGCTCTGGGCCTCCTCTCTCCACTGCTCATAGCGACCACCCTCGACGCTACACCAAATCCAACGACCACATTCTTCCGACAACATGGCTCTTGGATCGCCATGATGTCAACGTTCCGGGCGAGAGTACGTAACTCATCCGCGACCATTCGTCTTCGGCCCATGTTGACCTGCAGGATCTGCAGCCTACGCATACCGGGTCCTCTTCGCCAGCCCCTCCATCATCTCCAGGTGTATCGGGCACTCCCTGCTGCCAGCACAATGCTGGAGGTCCTTCCCCTCTCTGCCCTTCGCTTTGCAGTTCCTGCAGCAAGGGGCGGCTCCTCTGGTCTTCCCCGGACACTCACTTGCCTTATGCCCGGTACCCGTGCACCATCTGCACGCAATCTCCTTGCTGCAGGACTTCGCAGGGTGGCCATAGTCTTGGCACTTTAGGCAGAGCGGGGGGTCGAGGTAGTCTCTCATGGAGAGGCTCCACCATCCTCCGCTGACGTCCTTCTCCGTCAGCTCCATTAATGCCAGCCTGATGGATGGGTGGGTCTCCATCACCCAACTCCTCGTAAGTCCACTTCTCACTGGGGTGGAGAAACAGGCTCCTTTCTTTCTCCTCACACTTAACCTGTGGGATCTTTCCCCACAGGTATCTCTCTGCTGGGGGACCAGTTACCATCGGTCCCCTTCCCCTTCACCGTGATGTAGGTGACTATCTCCTCTTGGGGTTTGTGGACCGACTTTAGGGCCACTTTTCCCAGAACATCCGCAAATGTCTTCCTTCTGGGAACTTTCTCCTTCCTCTCCCTGTCCTCTTCGGCCCTAACCCTGGGTCTCGGCCTTCTCTTCTTCTTCTTCGCCTCTGTCCACGGATGCTCCTCTTCCTCTTCGTTTGTTTCCGTGACCAAAGTCACTCGTCTAACCATTTCCTTCTCTTCTTTCTGGGCCCTAGGTGAATGTACCACCTGCTTCATAGATGGCCCCGCCAATCTTCCAGGCTCCTTCCCTTTCCCCTTCCTCTCTTCTGCCCGGGTCTGGGCTGTGTGCTTCAAAATTTGGGTCTCCTCCTTTGACAGCTTTAGGGTGTCGATAATCCTGTCGACCCTGTGCACAGTTGGGGAGACCGACTTCTTCATTTCTTCGTCATAAGTGGCTCCGACGGCTTCACTTATAGAGTTTGCCACCATCGGGGCAACTACCGCCGAAACCTTAAGTATTATGACCTCGTGGAGATAATCCGTGGCTAAAGCCTCTCTAACCACGTGTTTCACGAGCTGGGGAACTCCTCTCCACTTCTCTTCGAGGGCCACGATCATGTCTCTCATCTCCGTGACCCTCCCGTTCAAGTAGGCCTGCTGATCTAGGGTACACTTAGTCCTTTTGCGGAGGTACTCCCTCATGCCCTCCGCTGCTTTATTTGCCTTCGAGGAAGGTCTATCCTTATCTTCCTCTCGCGATGGGGGGGTTTCGTTTCTGGCCCTTTTGGATCTTCTCAGGTTCTGAGGGGTAACCTTCGGACCCTGGTTCTCCTCGGCCCCCGTCTCCTCGTCCGTATTCTTATAGGACTCCACGTCCGTCGAGGTGTAGGTCCTGACCACGCCACTATGAGAATTTGTGGATTTAACCGCCGCCATTTTGTTCTCGAGGTCCATGTTAGCTGCCATTTTGACCATCCTTTGTGGTTTTGGTGGCTCTTCTTTCTGATCCATCAACAAAATCTCAGTATTTTTCGGTCCCTCGACCGGGGTTTCAGAATCCCCAATTTACGTAATAAATTACGTAAAATTGGGGTTTCAAAAAAAGGTTTTTAACTGTGCGCTTTCCGCGCGTGGTTTTCACCTTACCGCACTTAGTCTAACTTATAACTAATTTCGGTCAAATGACCTCCTGCCAAACGCTCACCAAAAGTCAAATAAAATTAAAAACACAATAAACAAAATAAACCCTATAACGGGTGAAAAAACTTATAAATTTGTTGACCCTCCTGTCCTCCGGGCGTCCCGATTCGCCACTTAGTGTCCCTCGGGAATCACCCACGCGTACTCACTCGCGCCAGCACACCGATAACCACAGACAAGTTAAAAAACGCGCCTTACCTCACCGGTGTCCAGGAGCAGACTGAGCTCTAAGTAAAACTACAATGGGTGGGGATAATCCCACGGAACGGCCAGACGTAGGTCCTTCTTCATCGACAGCCAGAACGCTACTCCGGGTCATTTCCCCCACTATGTGCACGTTTATCTTGCCCTTTTTCGTCACCCAATGGTTTAGACCGATTAACGCCTCTCCTTCTACCCTGCACGCCCCCTCCCCCTCTCCCAGAGTGATTAATTTACACTCGCAATTCTGAACCCGGAGTGCCCCTTCTCTGCCACACAGTTTCTCCAACACCCCTCGGGTCATAATAGTTTGATCAGTCATAGCAGGCATCGCTCTCCCCCTTTCAACTTAATAATTGGCAACCAGCATGACTTACCTCTGATGTTGTTGCATGTCGCTGTGCGGTCGCCTCTCAGCGGACACTCCCCTCAGATTCCGAGGGTTTCTCTCTGTTCGTATACGCCGGTTCTTTTCTCCTCCAGCCTATTGATGTGGTTCTGGGGCGTCTATCGGTCACCCTGCTCTACCCTGTTTCTTCCACCTCTATCCTGGTTTCTTCTTCTCTTGCGCTAGCATCGACCATCTCTTGGTCGCATTCGACGAATGAACGGTCTCTTGGCAAGCCTTCCCTCTTTCCAGTCTCTTTCGCTAATTGGACCTTGAGGATGGTCACCAAAAATGCCATCCTGCCTTGTACCTCGTCTATACTCAAAGTTTAACGCATTTTTTCAGTGATCTGATTGAATCGGGCTAACAGCGCTCCCCCGTATTGTCCGCTCGTCTGACGAGGAGAACGCCTCTCCCTAAACATTTGGTAGATGTCCTCTTCAGGGGTCCACCTGCCTCCTCCGAAAGCCTTCTTCAGCCTCTCCTTAATTACCGGTCATGGTGTCTCCTCGTCTGCTTGTATTAGATTTAGAATATTCCTTTTTACTCTACATACCAGAGCTGCCTTCAATGCTTCGGCATCTCCAGCGTTAACAAGATTCTCTGATGTCTTGGCCTGTATCCTCGCCATAAGGCGATCACCACCCTTCAAAAAATGGTTAAGCTCACCTATTTCGCCGCCGAAGCGCTCCAAATCGGAAATCGCCCTCCTCAGATCCGCAGTCGCTGTCCTTAGCTTCATCCATTTCAGAGTGTTGGTATGTGCTTCCGCCATGGTCTCTCCTGGTAATGGAGGTAAGTCCGGTACGTTCAGCACTGCCGGACTTGCTACACCTTCTGATGCCATCTCGATTTTTCTTCGTCTTTGCCTGGTTCGAAAAGTAACAGAAGAAAAACGAGGAAGAGATCTAAAAATTTTCCAAAAAGAAAAAAAAAAAGAAAAGGTCTCGCGTTACGATCTCCCGGGTTTCGGCACCAGTTATGCGACGGCGAACGAATTGAATTAAAAAAAAGGAAAGGGCTGAGAAATAACTGTCACGACTTCTGAAACAAGACTGTTTATTCATAGAAGTAATCCTCCTTATATACAATCGGACAATCGGAATGTTGTTTACATTCCAGGATGGTATTAACTCTGAACTCCAAGGGGGAGTCATTTTGACTCCACGTGGACTTCAGGAGTGTCAGAGGGGGGAGAGGGGTGGACTGAGACGCTCCTCCGCCCAGCTATGCCTCCTCCAGGTCTCCCCTTGGTATCACGTGAAGTTTCAACTGGAATGGACTTTCTCCTTCCTAGCTAGATAAGGTAAGTGCCATGGACAATGCGTCAGACTGACTCCGCCTAGGAATAACATGGGTGGTGAGGAGTCATTTTGACTCAGCACATGGAATAGCACCCACAAAGTAGGAGTCAATTTGACTCAGCACATGGAATAGACCTCTCTCTACAGAACCAGTTCACTAGTGTCCCATTGTCTCCTAGTTGCTGCAAAACGGGCTTACAGATTTCGGTAATATCAGAAAAAATATAAGGGAACTCCCACCTTCTTTCACGGATCCCAATTTCAAAAAAAGATAGATTGGCTTTCTCTTTTCATCTTCAACGAGGGTATGACTGCTGTGCCATATAAGACCAAGAAAAAGAAAATGGTGTCGTTGGTATCGTCTATGCACAGTTCCCCAAAACTTCACCCATTCAGAAAAAAAACATTTATAATTCTTTCTTATAATACCACGAAGGGAGGGATTGACACACTTGACCTGCTGTGTTCAAACGTTCTCTGCAACCGTAAGACAAAGAGGTGGGCTCTTTGTGTTTTCTACAATCTGCTGAACTTGGCTTATGTGAAGTTATGTTGTTTACAAGCATAACGTCTACCGTAGGCAAAGGGAAAGGTCTATGAGTGACAAGAAGCCGGAAGAGTCATCGGACAAAACAAAAAGTGGAATCACAAAATGCAAGAAATCAGGAGGGACCTCTTCGAGAAGCCTCAGAACACGGCAGATAAAGCTCTGACTCGCCTACAGTTCCTGATCACTTGCTTACCTACAATTGCGGTTGGTTAGGCTCAAGAGTATCAGTAGTGAACTGAAGTTCCCCATTCAGAAAGCACTAGCCCGATCTGCAGTTCCTACTCAGCCAATTCCGTAAGCTTCTCCTCTAAAAGCTGGAACACCTAAACTCAATTCTACATCAGCAGCTGCAATGAAGTATTGCAGTATTTGCCCTTCAGCAATTAGGCGCACAACGTCCACTTCCTGCATAAAATGTAATCATCTGATTTGCGGGGCTCACCAGAAGAAATTGTGTCCTCACTGCTGATTTGTTCAAAATTATGTTACCTGGCTATGAACAGCAATTTTTCATAATTCGGTCTCTTGATTTAGGTTCTAGAGAACGATTATCTCTCCCAATTTTCCAATCTTCTATGGGGGCGATGAGTTTCTTTTTGTTTTGAATAAGTTTACTCCAGGGTTTATTCTATTGAATTGTCTTTTATATATAAATATGTACAAATTTTTTGAGCTTATCTAGTCAGCCTTTACTTCAAGAATAAATTAAGTGTTTGTTATTAGTTTGTCTTGATTTTATTCCATTTGCCCTAATAATTCATATTGAAAAAATTAGTATGATAATTTGGAGGTATTTTATCAACAATTAAAAAATTAAACAGTATTAGAAAACAAAATTATCCTAGATGTTTCAATGTTTTATCAAAATATCTATTTATTTATAAGAATGGGTTAGCAATCAAATTGGAGGGATGACGATTGGACGATATTATATTCCTTGAGTGCTATCACCCTGAATAGCCCCTCGAACCGGGGTTCCTCTTTTGTCGGCGGAAGGTGGTCGGCGGTAAACGATCGAACCCAGCTTGATCCTATGTGATTGATCTGGCGCTGCCATACCAACCCGTACGGCTCTCGCCTCCTTCCCCTTAGAGATTCAACTGCGGGTCTTCGCTGTAATTTCCCACAACCGTCGCCGCCTTTGTGATATCGTGTCACGCAACTGCGTAGTCATCGCCGTTAAGAGGTCGCCCCTGTTGCGCAGGGGATGTCCGAACACTACCTCGACTGGTGTGAACCCCGTAGCCGCGTGAATGGTAATATTGTATGCCAAAGTCGCTCTTGGCATTGCCGCCTCAGGTCCTAATTCCCTATTGATATGAAAGAGGCGTAAATGTTCTCCTAGCGTACTATGGAACCTCTCTATGGCCCCCCTTGCCTGCGGAGTTGAAGTGCCAGTCGATCTGAAGTTCGGCACATTCCGTAGTAGTACGACTATTACGAAATTCCCTTCCCCCATCTGAGGCCACCCTCTGAGGCACCCCGTAGCAAGCGATCCACTGTGATAACCCTTCCCAAATAGCGTCGGTAGACCTTGACTCAAGCGAATACGCCATGGCCAGCTTGCTAAACGTATCTAAAATCGTAAGCCAGTGTGACCCCTCTAAGGAAAATACGTCCACTTGAACGTCTAATAGCGGAGAATTTGGTGTCGGGGTTATTTCCGGGTGAATAACCACTGGGTCTCGGTCGTGTTTAGCTCGATGGCACACCGTGCATTCTTTCAGTACTGCGCGAACGGAGCGTTTCATATGGTGCCAATAATATCGCCGTTGAAGCGCAGCCAACGTTTCTGGAACTCCCCTGTGATTCGTCTTGCCCTCATGGTAAGCGCGTACCAGCTCCCGCTGCCGTCCCTCGTCTTTGATCGTCTCGACCAGATGCCTACATAAAACGAAGTTTCTATCCCCCCTATGCGTTCAGTTTCCCACATGTACCTTATGCGGTCCAAAACTGTCTTATTACCGATGTACAAGTGATACGTCTTTCCCCTTTTAATTGTCGATTCCAGGATCGTTGCAATCTCGTTAGGGGTTATCGAGACTAAAGTTCATACCGTAACGATTCTATGCCGTCCATAACGCTCGTGCTCCGATTTAGAGATACCTGCGGTTCGGGTTTTCCAGATAATCTGCCGGATATGCCGATTAACTGGCGAATCACTTTCGGGGAGCTGGGATGGTCTCGCCATAGCCGGGGTCTCGTCCGCATCCACCTTGTCCTCATCTACGTGTACGCTGTCGCGATTGTCTGGGTCCTGCGACAGCCCCCCGCCGTGTAAGGGATTCGCGTATATCGCTCGGGAGAGCCAATCAGCGACAACGTTTTTGCTACCTTTTTGGTGAACAATGGAGAACGAATAAACCCGTAACCTTTCTTTCCAACGCCCTACCTATGCTGACAACTTCTTCAGACCGTCTGTCCACAATAGGGGCTTATGGTCGGTGCGAAGCGTGAAGTGCCTTCCAAAAATGTACGGCTTAAAGTATTCGACCGCACAGACCACTGCGAGTAATTCACGCTCCAAGGCGCTATACCGGGTTTCCGCATCGGAAAGTTGTTTGCTAGCGAATGCAATTGGGCGGTCCCCCGAATCATCTTGTTGTGATAACACTGCCCCGAGTGCCTTATCGCTCGCGTCGGTGGTAACAATAAACTAGCGTGAAAAGTCAGGAAAGGCGAGTACCGGTTCCCCCTTGAGTGCAAGTTTTCACTGCTCGAAACATCGCAGATGCTCATCCGTAAAAACAAACGGCCGCCCTTTCTTTAGCAATTGGGTCAAGCTCGCGATCGTGTCCGCTACATGAGGAACAAACCGTCGATAGTAGTTGACCATGCCGAGAAAACTCTTGAGGGATTTCTGATTAGCGGGTGGCTGTACTTTAGAAATTGCCTCGACCCTCGCTGGGTCTGGTCGTACTCCATCGGCCGACACTATGTGCCCCAAAAATTTTATTTGCTTCTGGCAAAACACTGATTTCGACTCCGACAGCCTAAGGCCGAATTCCCTAATTCTCGACAAAACCGCACGGAGATGGTTCTCATGCATCGCGGGGGATGGACTAAAGACAATTAAATCATCCATGTAGATCTGGCAAAAGTTTTCGCCCAGGCCGCGTAGAAACTCATCCATGAGTCTTTGGAAAGTAAGAGGTGCATTCTTAAGCCCGAATGACCTACGCACAAATTCGTAATGCCCCCTACCGAATGTAAAGGCCGTCTTCTCGTTGTCTTCGAGACGCATGCGCATCTGATGATACCCCGCTTTAAGGTCAAGCGTTGAAAACACCCGAGCGCCAGCAAGTTTGTCTAGCATATCCTTCAACCGCGGTAACGGATACCTCTCGTCCATAGTGTTCTCGTTGAGTTTCCTATAGTCAACAACGAGACGGTATGAAGGTCCCGCCCGAGGATCGGTTTTACGTTTTTCCAATACCCATAATGGACTACTAAACGCAGAGGTGCTTTCTCTAATAATTCCCAGACGCAAAAGAACCTGGATTTCCTGTTAGATTATGGCAGTTAATGACTGCGGATATCTCCGCCCCTTCGTATACGAAAATTTATTTTATTTCGTGGAATGTCCGCCCGGTAGCCGGTAATGCCCCCCCTCCTCATAGAACGCATCCCTAAACTCCTCAAGCAATGCTTCTATTTTGCCGCACCTTGCCCCCGCCGTTAGGGTAGTCGTACGAAAACTTGACTGCGCTGTTCGGAACCGGCCCTGGTGTGTCTTACTCCCCAACTGTATTTTCCAGTTGCCGTTACTCCCTTCTAACCGAAAACCAACCGAATCTAGGACATCACATCCAATTAAAACATCGTACTGGGGTGCTAATTCGCTCAGCACGTGGACAGCCATTGTTATGTCGCGCCCTGTTAATTCTCGCAAATTCTATTGATATTCTCCCAGCACTGCACAGGATCCGCTCAAGGTGGTTATCGAACATGTACATTTCTCAACCACGTCGGTACACCCTAGCATCCCTTTGCTCACGAGAGTACTCGTGCTCCCCGTATCACTGAGGGCCCTAACCTTCCCCTGACTCCTCTCTACTATGGGCATATCTCTACTATCCCACACATTACATACAGTATTTACCTCGTATTTATAGTCTCTGTAGTTGCCCGCGTCTCCTCAAATTTGGGTCTCCTTCCTCGCCGTTGCTGCTGTTGGCCGTAGTTTCCTGCTGCTACGTCCCTTCGTGATTTGTGCCCACGAAGTCGGCTGCTCCTCCTCTTCTCCGCTAGAGCTTGATAATGATGTCGCTTCCTCGGAGCTCGATGATGTCGCGCGACGTGCGTGCCGCGTCCGATGAGTGTTAACTTCCATTGGCTCCTCTCGTGGTCTCATCGAATGAATCCATGGACATGCACGTGCCACATGCCCCTTTTCGCCACACTCGAAGCATTTCACAGACGGGCAGTTCGCCGCAATGTGACCCGTCCTACTGCACTCGTAGAATCTCCTATCATCTTCACGTGGTTTCCGAGAGGTGAATCTTTGCCCATCTTCCTTCCTACGAAATCCACGCTCATCTCTGCGTGAGCCGCGATCCTCTTTGCGGCCGCTGCGCTGTTCATCTCTCCTTGACGGAGGCCTCTGAAAGTTTCTCCTATGCCTAGGTCCTGCTTGTTGCCACCCATGCTCCGATTGAACCTCATCTTCTTCCTGTTCACGCGCCTCTCGGTCCATGACTTCTCTGACGCAGTCTAGGAATGTCTTTTCTGCAACGAATTTTTCCTTCGTCCTTAAATTTCTTCCTAACTGCACCTTCAGAATTTTATCGTAAATGGCCAACTGTTGGCTTGCCTCTGCCTGACCGACGGTCTCAACAATCTTCTCAGCAATAGCTATATATTGGCGTAGCATCGTTGCTGCAAAAGAATACCCCGACTGCCCTGCCTGGCGGGTTTCCGTAAACAGCCGATACAGATCTTCTTCCGGCGACCATCTTCCTCCGCCATACGCCTGTTTTAGCCGCCGCACCACCTCATCCCACGCCGTCAGTTCATCTGCCTGGATGTAATTTAAAATACTGCGTCGCACCCTTCCTACTAACGACGCCCTCAACTCTAAGACATCGAGTTGATCTACCAACCCTGCTGTTATCTTGGATTCCAGCAGCACGTGAATTTGTTGCCCTCTCTTCAAAAAATGGTTAAGATGGGCTACCTCACCTCTGAACTTCTCCAGCTCCGCTATCGCACTATTCAAATAGGTGGCCGTCGTGGTCACCTGTTTGACGTCGTGGTCGTGGTCGTGGACCACGCTACTGATGTTAATATCATAGGATCTCAAGGTCAAACACCACTGCATATTGCAGCTAGGGACGGTTACGAATCAATCGTTAATTTCTTGTTGGCCAAAAACGCTAGTGTAGACATAAGAGATGGTAGCGATGACACTCCAATTCATAAAGCAGGAGCCAGTGGGAATCTACATTTGTTTCATAATCTTCTTAACATCACTACTGATGTTAATATTAAAGGATCTCGAGGTCTTACACCTTTGCATATCGCTGCTAAGTTTGGCTACGAATCTATTGTGAATTTTTTACTGTCCAAAAATGCAAGTATAAACACCAGAGACGAAAATAATAACACACCACTACATCTATCGCTTCTTAATAAGAAACCCAACATTGCTAAAATACTTATCGATCACTGTACTGATATTAATATTAAAGGATCTCGTGGTCTTACACCTTTACACATCGCTACTGAGGAGGGTTACGAATCCATTGTGGATTTGCTTCTGTCCAAAAATGCAAGTGTAAACTTAAAAGACGATCACAATAACACTCCAATACATCTAGCACTTTATCACAAGAACCCCAACATTGCTAAGATACTTATCGAACACTGTACTGATGTTAATATTAAAGGAGCTGATGGTCAAACACCCTTACATATTGCTGCCATGAAGGGCTACGAATCTATCGCTAAATTGCTACTGTCCAAAAATGCAACTGTAAATATACGAGACGAGTATGATGAAACACCAATACATGACGCAGCAACTGAAGGGAAGCTCAATGTGTTAAATATTCTTCTTGAATATGGCATAAATGTTAATATTAAAGGATATGATGGTCAGACACCTTTACATATCGCAGCTGAGAATGGCTACGAATCTATTGTGAATTTTTTACTGTCCAAAAATGCAAGTATAAACACCAGAGACGAAAATAATAACACACCACTACATCTATCGCTTCTTAATAAGAAACCCAACATTGCTAAAATACTTATCGATCACTGTACTGATATTAATATTAAAGGATCTCGTGGTCTTACACCTTTACACATCGCTGCTGAGGAGGGCTATGAATCCATTGTGAATTTGCTTCTGTCCAAAAATGCAAGTGTAAACTTAAAAGACGATCACAATAACACTCCAATACATCTAGCACTTTATCACAAGAACCCCAACATTGCTAAGATACTTATCGAACACTGTACTGATGTTAATATTAAAGGAGCTGGTGGTCAAACACCCTTACATATTGCTGCCATGAAGGGCTACGAATCTATCGCTAAATTGCTACTGTCCAAAAATGCAACTGTAAATATACGAGACGAGTATGATGAAACACCAATACATGACGCAGCAACTGAAGGGAAGCTCAATGTGTTAAATATTCTTCTTGAATATGGCATAAATGTTAATATTAAAGGAAATGATGGTCGGACACCTTTACATATCGCAGCTGAGAAAGGCTACGAATCTATCGTGAATTTTTTGTTGACCAAAAATGCAAGTGTAAACATAAGAGATGGAACCGATGACACTCCACTACATAAGGCAGCAGCAAGTGGGAACCTCAATGTGTTTAATACTCTTCTCAATCTCGTAACTGATGTTAACATTAAAGGATCTGGTGGGCGTGCACCTTTACATATAGCGGCTGAGGAGGGTCACGAATCTATCGTGAATTTTTTGCTGTCCAAAAATGCTGATGTAAACATAAGAGATGGTACTGATGACACTCCTATTCATAAGGCAGCAGCCAATGAGAATCTTCATGTTTTAAACATTCTTCTCGACAACGTTACTGATGTTAACATTAAAGGATCTCGTGGTCTTACAACTTTACATATCGCTGCCAAGTTTCGTTACGTATCGATCGTGAATTTTCTATTGTCCAAAAATTCCAGTGTAAATATAAGAGACGATTATAATGAAACTCCAATACATCATGCACTTCGAGGCGGGTATCCCATTATCGCTAAAATACTTCTCGATCATGGTGCTGATATCAATATTACAGGAGAAAAGGGTATGACACCGCTACATATCGCTGTTGATAAAGGTTACAGATCTCTGGTAAATTTATTCCTGTCATATAATGCAAGTGTGGATATAAAGAATCAGTTTGATATCACCCCCTTGTATTCAGCAGTAATTCAAAAGGATTTTAATATGACCAAAATTCTTCTTGAATATGGAGCAAACGTCAATAATCAAAGAAATAATGGAATGACACCTTTGATGGTTGCAGCTTCGAATGGTGATGAGGCAATTGTTAAGTTACTAATTTCAAGAAATGCTTCTTTAGATACAAGAGACAATATTGGAAATGCCGCAATACACTTTGCAACGTTGGGTAGAAACATTGAAGTGATTAAGATACTTCTCGATCAAGGTGCAAACGTAAACATTAAAGAGGTAAATGGTAATACACCTCTAAATTTTGCGGTTCGGATGGACCCTGACAATTTGAAAAAATTCCTCGAAGAAGAAATTAAAATTCCAACAATTATTGGACAGGAATCGATAGAATATAACAATACTACAAGAATGACTGCCGTAGAAAATGGAATATTCGGTGCAATAAAGACTCTCGTGGAACACGGGGCCAATATAAATTCGCAAAACCTCCTTGACCAAACAGTGCTTCATGAAGCTGCTGCTATTGGTTATGCTCGAGTCGTTGGCTATCTCATATCCCAGAACGCCAGTTTCAGTATCATAGATTATGTTTGCTTCACCCCACTTCAGTGGGCAGCTAATAATGGAAATGCAGATGTAATAAAGACCTTGTTAGACAACGGGGATGATGTCAATAGAAAAGGGTGTAATAATGTAACAGCCTTGCATTTAGCAATCAGAAGAAATGACACTGAGTTAATTAAATTTCTATTGTCTAAGAATGCTGATCCAAATGCGATGAGCGAAGACGGACGAACACCTTTAGACTTAGCATTTGATCCTTTATCTGAAGAATTTATAAAATTACTCCTTGATCACGGAGCGAAAGTGGAAGATGGTAGTTTCTTAGGATCGAAAATTCTTTTCGATGCAGTGTCAAATAAATTAGTAGACATCGTAAGGCTTCTGTTGGATAAAACTGAAAATTTTGACTCCTATCCGACAGCTATTTTAAATCATGCAATTGGGGCGCGGTTTTCTAAAGGAATCGATCTGCTCATCTCTCACGGAGCAGACATTGTGCAGAAAGACATCATTGGCAATCTCCCCCTCACTTCAGCCGTTATGTCGAGAAGTACTGATTGTGTCAAATTAATTTTGGAGACTGGAACAAGAAGGATAGGCAGGAAGAATTTTCAAACTTTTATAGATGCAGATTGTGACGTTAAGCTTATGTCGACCAGGAACGACACGATTGAGATCCATAATGTGACAGCGTTGCACGTTGCTTCCTACCATGGTCTCACAGATGATGTTAGAATGTTGATATCATACGGAGCTTCATTAGATGTTAGAGATAAACGGGGATATTCACCACTCCACTACGCCTGTGAAAATGGCTATGACGAAATAGTCAAACTGCTTTTGAATTCTGGATCCAATAAAGACTCTGTCGATATCAACGGAACGACTCCATTACATATCGCCAGCAGACGAGGTCTGTTCGTAATTGTCGAATCACTACTTTCCGATCCACCAGCAGCCATAGATCAAGCTGATAATAGTGGATACACATCACTACATTTTGCAGCTATAAGCGGATCTCCGGAAATAGTCGAGCTGTTACTGAATCTTGACGCTGATAAAGAAGCTAAGACTGTTGATCTCAAAACTCCTCTGCATTTAGCTTCTCTCAAGGGCCACGATAAAGTAGTGCGAATCTTATTGAACGCAGGAGCAGAAAGAGATGCATCTGACCTTGATGGAATGAGTCCACTACATTTCGCTGCAAGAGAACGATATCTGGAGGTAGTTTACTTATTACATTTCTATGGATCTTTCATGAATAGCAGAAACAAAAACGGTAGCACACCGCTTCACCTAGCATGCGAATGGAATACCAAATCCACCAAAATTGCACAATTCGAGATTGCTCAATATATTATAATACATGGCGCAGATATAAATGCAAAGGACCACAACCAAATGACCCCACTGCATATTGCGTCTAGAGACAATTTCCCAAGTATTATAGAAACACTTCTGGGTGATGGAGCAGACCCATCAAGTAGGGATATGTTTCTCAACCAACCTATCCATTACGCCGCATTATATGGCCATTATGATGTAATACTCGAGTTACTTCACAACGGAAAGGAAGTTAGTCAAAGTATATCTGTGAATATGAATCACGAAACCCCTTTGTTCTTAGCTTCAAGACAAGGGCACATTAAGGTAGTAGCGTTGCTCTTACAGGTTGGGGTCGAAAGTCTTCAGCCTGATATCAAGGGAAGGACTGCTTTGCACCGCGGCGCTAGCAGAGGTCACTTAGAAATTGTGAAACTTCTTCGCCAAGCCCTTTTGAATAATGAAAAGAAAGATAAGTGGGGCTTTACAGCATTAAACTACGCTGCTTCATGGAAAGGACACCAAGAAGTTATAGGATATCTTTCGACTACCCAACTAAACATTACATTGTCATACTATTTAAACAAATTAAATCCTTTTAAACATAATTTGAAGAAGGAAATATTAATATCGGTGAAAAAGTTACCTGGTGTTAAATTGGGAAAACCATATTCCTTTAAGGTAGACACCGAAACAGTCAAGTATATAAATTAGCTGAATAATTTTAATTATTTAGCATGAAATTACATTTTGCTGTGTTGGTGTTCCTCAGGGCTCACCACTTTTCCTGTTCTTTCCTCCAGTTCTATAAATGAACATAAAATATTAACGATAATCCTAAGGGCAAATTAATTGGTAATGCCTTCTAATCTACCAGGCAACTTAAATCATTTACTTTTTCCCAGATGATCAATTGGTTGGAGCAAGTTGTTGGCTTTTGGTAGTCAAGAACTTTCAACATTTGCAGTAACGTCCATCTTATATTTAATATACTTGAAAGTTCGTACGATATATACGAATTCTATCACTATGTATGTATATAATTACGTAAAATATCTCATTATTCCTTAGTGTCAAGTTATAACGTTTGGTACAAAATACTTTCTAGACTTCGCGTCATCGACGAGCCGGACAGCGAGGCTAAGCCATGTTCACTGATTTTTTTTTTTTTAATTATTAATATTTTTTTATTTAAAAAACCGTTCCAGCTAAAAAAAACTTAAAATTGTACCGTCATTTTTTAAAAGTAATGTTTTATGGTATTATAAATTTAATTTTCAATAAAATGATGTTATTATTGTGTACTTATATTTTAATTTAAAAAAGATTTATCTACCTACAGCCCATACTTAAATTTATGCCTGAAATATAAAATAAAGTTATCAATAAAAAATATCCTGAATAGGAAATGTTGAATCCACCGAAAGTACGTTGTCTAGTAAGCTGTCTAGTACTTGCCTTCTAACCATCGGGAACAAGGTGCAACAGATACACAAGATCGCTGACTGAGAGTTGTCAGTATTGGTGCTCAGGCGAAACCACTGACTAACTTTTTGCGTTTTCTAGACATTTTGCAGATGCTTATGGTTCCTTATCTCAGTAGCTGTTCCGAATTTTTAAAAATATAACCGCTAAAACTTTTAGGAAACTGAACGTCCATACTGTTCTAATTCCGCAGACAGGCAAAATTCGATACTTTGGCCTGGCATTTGACAGATGAATGGCGTGTGGCCCACACAGCATGAACAAACAAATACCGTGATGACTAAAACTATTATACTCACTTGTTTCGAGACATTAAAAGTTGAAAAGTAAAAAGAAATTCAACAGTTTCGCTTACATACTTAAGATTCTAGACCTAAGATTCACAAATGCACGTGACAGCCACAAAAACACACATACAATATTTCGAATTTTTCATTAAAGGACTATATCCAAAGCCCCACGTTACATCAGCAACATTACTTTGCATACAGCCCTTCATATACCAACAGTTAATGAACACATAAGGACCCACAGCAAACAATTTCACAATAACTTACACGGATATCATAACTCACTCATTCAAGAAATGCCTACAAATAGCATGCCTGAAAACGCTCGCGGATGGCTGAAAAGGAACTTAGATTGTGGATCTCCTAGCCTAACTATATACAATAATGAAGACAGGTGATGCCGCAGAGTATCACTCTCTATATTATAATGTCAAAGCATAACGTCTATAAGCAAAGTATAACGCCTACCCGATGATCTGAGAACTGTAATATAGGATATATACAATATAGGATATATACAATATAGGATATATACAATATAGGATATATTCAATTAAAAAGTCTAACAACCCCCACATAGCCTTGAAAACAAACAAAATTTTGATTTTAACAGTAGATGGATAATTACAAATGAAAATAATAATTATAAAAGAAAAATACTGTAATAAATATATATAAAAAAAATTTAAATAGAGTGCAAATTTAAATCTGATACCAATTTTTTAAATAGCACGTACGCAAACATAATCACTACATTGAACATTTAATTAATTAAGATAAATATGTCTATTGTAGATTTATAAATTAATAAATAGTATTTTTGGTTTTCACAGTATGTAACTTCATTGTTACATATTGGTTAATGATTCATGTAAACAATGTAAAAAGTTATTTTAATTGCCATAATTAATAATAACATTATATTATCTTCTTCTTTGGAGTTTCACCTGTACTTGCTATGATGACAGAGGTGGCTTAGTAGTAATACCAAAATAAATAAAATTATATATTTAATTGCTATGAAATTTGATCCTAACCTTAAGTATATTTATTGTTGTTTTTTATTATATTTATTATTTTTTGGTGACTACTTTATATAATTGGACTTGGTCCAAATTGAACTTGATGTGTGCATTTTAACATATTTTTCGAAGTAGGTATACGATTATATATAATAATATTTAAATATACTTATACAGTTTGCTAAGCTGTAAATAAACTAAACAAGAGCCATTTCAGAGAAGCCTGAGGACGGAAACTGAAAGACCAAAACGTAGCACATAAATAAATGAACTTGTGGGGAAATATTTTCGGCCTGAATTTATTTATATAAATTACATTTCACCTTTAATCAATAAACAAATGTGGTTGAATCTATCTTATTTATTTAAACAGAAAATGTCCGGTCTATGAGAAAGGAATTTAGAGAAGAATGTCATACAAATATTTTAAAGTATCTATTTTCATTAGTTTGTACAACAGACCACGATGCCAAACCTTGTGAAATGCTTGTTAAAAATCACAAAATGTACCTAGGGTATACTATTTCATGTCAAAGCCGTTCACCATAAATTTTGATAAACTTGCCAACTGGTGTGAAGTAGAATGACAAAGCTGGAAACCTAATTGAAAGCCCGGAATAATGTCGATAGTTTGAAAACATGAAGAAAAACGCCTTTTTAATCTAATGGGTCTGCAGGAGCTTACTTCTTAGTTTTTTCCTAGGTCATGTATAAACACAAGTTGGGCTTTCTTCCACGTATCAGGAAAGTACGTTTTGTGTAATGATTTTGTGTAATTCGTTATTTTATTGTACTCAAATTTGTTTCCCTGGAGTCCACAAAATATTAAAACCTTTGAGCATTTAGTCCTTCGCTGTTAATAGTAATTTATTACTATGGTGAAACAGTATAGCAACCGATAAGTCACTCCTTTAATCAGAGACTTTCTAGAATTTCTTGAACGTCATAAATAAGAAAAATAAATCAAAACGGGGATGTGGTCTGAATTCAAAGCAGATTTGGTGTCATAAGGGTGATTATAAATTATAGCACATTATTCTCTCCACAATGCTTTATTACTAGATCGTAAAACAAACGTAAAAGCTAAAAACAGTTCCAGGTCGAGAAGAGTCAATATAAGCAATCAGACAAAGAGAAACAACAGCACAAAGCCAACCACACAACAGCTGATGAGAGGTTTCTATTGAAAAACTAACTGTAAAATTATAATATAGAAAATAAATAATAGCTGAAAATGAATATCAAATTAACATAAAGAAGAAATAAAATGTTAGAAATAATTGCAACAGTGGCAAATCCATTTTACACAACCTCTTTGCTCCCGGCAAACTGTGCGGGGATAACCTTCCGTAACTTCAGTCCCGTCCATCTTCTTAGACCGTCACACAGATATGGTGACGATTTAGGTCGACGATGATAAATCGACTGTTTTTAGTGTTAGTTAACATAATATCTAATATGCTAGGTATACACCCTAGTCTGAAAAAAAGTAGTCGAATCAGTTAAGCCTGCAACTGATATCTAGCAAGTTATAACCAATCGGGTTTGATTTAGTAATTCTAACACTAACACCTAACACTAACGTTTGCTCATTTGGTGATAATAATTTAACAATATCTTCTTATCGGAGTTCCTTGTTAGGTGGTTTAGATACGGCTGTGATAACGGTACTGAGAAAATAGTTCAAAAGAATTGATACAACTCCGATACTATGTACACCAAGAATATTATTTTCGGAGAAGCTGATAATTATTTTTAATAATAAGAGCCACTTCACTGGAAACTGTTAAACTATTTCTGTCAGTTTTGCAACCAGTTATATTAAATTTGTTACTAGTTGACAAATGAGTTTCAGAAATGCATGCAAGGCCAATTGAGTATGTTTCAAGAAAAATTTTTAATTAATTTTTTGATGAGCTAAGGCTATAAGTATTCAAATTTAAAAGTTTTAATTATCTTAATTCAAAAACCATTAGTGAAAATAAAGAAAGCGCTGAGGAAATTTCAATAAAATGGAAATAAACATAAAGGCTGTAACAGACGGAGGTTACAAACTATAAATACAACATTATTGTGGACAATGTGTTTTTACTAACTTATTCGTTTTTTTCGTTTTGGTGCTCGATTAAGTGATAAGACTGAAGAGTATGTTAATTTGGTGAAGCTCTGCTGGTTGCTTTACGATTTGACACGATTTCTACAGTTTGATTATTATTCATATTTGGCTCAGTTGGTCAGTTAATTTCGTTTCTAACAGACTAATAATAGGAGAAACCTTTATAACTAGCTCTATAAGCTTGATTACTGTGAACTCAATACGGCTGATCAGTAAATTTCAGAGGACATTTCGAAAGAAAGTGGTGTAGCTAGGCCAACTGGCTTCAAGTATTTCGCACCCGGGGTTGGAACTAGGGGCTCAAAGGGGGACACACTCCGGGCGGCAAAATTTAGAGAACGGTAAACTTTAATGAAACGGTTATTGTTAGATTAAGTAAGTGATAATTGTTTCTGCTTCTTTTGGAAGTTTCGACCTTAATTTAGTAAAAAAAAAAAAGTTTATGTTATGTGGTAATTTTTAATTCGAAATATATTACCTGAAGTACCGTTATAAAACTGTTGCCTATTCTTGGAGGCGGGGTGAAAGAAGAGGCGACAAAATTAAACTTGCTCCAAAAAAAAAAAAAATCCAAAAAATTCGAGAATTGGTTCTGCCGCCCTCTGCCATTATTCCAGGTTATCTGCTTCTAGGAAAATAGGAAACCGACAAAGTCTCTTTAGCGGCACTCGTTCAAGCACTTGAATCAAATATACAATTTTTTCATCATGATAATATTTGGTGATTCTTCTATAATCTTCTATTGACGATAGTATCATATTTGCGTTATCACCAGCAATTTTCGTTGTAAATGGACAAAAATATAGTTTAGTTAGGTCGTTTAGCAGGAGTTGGTAATTACTTGCATTTTGTAGAAATATCTGAGATATTTTAGTTGTAATAGGCTTGATATTATCATTAGACTATCGCTATCTTGGGCAGTGTATTGCTTAGAAAAAGACGTATTATAAGTAGCAAAATCAGTTTCGCTTAGTACTTGGAATCGAACTGAGAACTGGTTTTGAAGAGAACCCTGATTAATTCCTTTGTAAATTGGTTTTTATCCAGTTTAGCAGAAGAATTTTGAGGAATAAGAGATAGAAACACTAAACTCATATCTCGCTTTCATTCATTATAATGAGAAAAGTTTAAATATAATAAAACAAAACAAAATATCCTTTATTTAAAAAAGGTTTATTCTTTCTTCCACCTGACTGCAGACTGAACCTGCGATTCCATGAGCCATCAGTTGCCTCTCAGGAAACGGTTGTGTTTTGGATTCTGCTGGATAGAAGTATCGTAACAACTTATGAAGTTTTTCACTATGAAAATATTGGTTAAATATAAAAACCAAACCTTCCTTTAGGGCCGGTCTTGGAAAAATATAGCAGACATATCTGAACGATGTTTGAGTATCGGACGCAAATTTGAGTGTGATGCGGCTTTTTAGAGCAGAATTCCACTCAGTATAATTTAAACTGTTTCAAGAAATTTTTTTTTAAATCAAAATAAATTTGAGTGTTTTGAGGATTTCTGGTGCAGAATTCGGCTCGCTATATTTTTCTCGCTTTCGGAAGCGAATTGTCAAGATGTTGAACCTTTCAGGAGCAGAGTTTGGCTCGTTATAATATATCCCTTTTCAAGAATTTTATTAAAAATAGGACGCAAATTCGGGTGTTTTGGTGTTACCCGGAGCAGAATCGTTCAATTTCGTTTTAATTTCAAGATGTCAAGCTAACCTCATCTTTTTTCTTCTTCAACTAAAATTAATTTTCCGTGTAATTTTAATTATTTTTATTTGTTCCAATAACTTTTTGGAGAGGCTTCGGCCCCCATCTGCCCTCCCCTGCGTACGCCCATGTTGTTAGTGGAAGTGGTTATTTAGCTATATAATGAAAAAAGATCGAATGAGAATATGTTCCTTTGTAATTTGGAACATTTTATAGCCCATGTGAACCGCACCATGCAGCGACCACAGACATGGACAACCATCAAATCTGAAAATTGTTGTTCCAAACAAAAGTAATAATAGAAAATATGTATCTGTTTGTTTTTTGTTTAAAATCTTATGATAATTAAATAAAAATTGTAGTCAATAACTGTTATTTTCTTTTTAAAGCCTTAAAAGAAGTTTTTTTTTCTTACTTTTCAGGGATGCCCATTAATACATCACTTGTACACAGTGTACATCAACATGTACACAGAGACACATTTATTTTTATTTATTTTTTTATTTTAACCCTTATCTAAAAAGTGTCCCTTGGGTGCATACCTTCCCCTGTAAGGGCACTCTATGAAAGTTAGAGGCCAGCGGTTGCAAAGGTTCATTATTGAATCTAGTAAACTAAAAGAAATATTTAGCACTTCCTTCTTAAATTTAATTTGCCTATCAATAAACACATTTCTTTTTACTTCTTTGTACGAAGTAAAGAAAGTATTGTAATCGCGAACATTTTCGGTTTTCAAATTTCAACGGAAATATCCATTTTGACCATCCCTGAATCCATTCAGAACTAGTTTCGTTGTGAGGTCTTTACGCGAGGTATGAACGTTCGTACGTACGTATGTTCATACCTACGCACGTTCATATCTCGCATAACTCAAAAACGATTAGCCGTAGAAAGTTAAAACTTGATATTTAGGATTATTGTAAAATCTAGATGTGAGCCTCCTTTTTTAGTCACTACATGATCACCGAAAGTGGTACTTTACTTGTAGATCATTATTGATTTTTCATCAAAAATTATATTAAAATATAATGCAAAACTTCTCAAAACAGGCATATAAGACTTAAATATTAATATAAATAGCATAGTAATTTTTGGTTAGCATTGGCAGACCGAAAGTAGTACTTTACTTCAAGGTCATATTGGACTTTCATCAAAAATTATATTAAAATATAATGCAAAACTTCTCAAAATAGACATATAAGACTTAAATATTAATATAAATAACATATTATATTTTGGTTAGCATTGGCAGACCGGAAGTGGTACTTTACTTATAGGTCCTATTGGACTTTCATCAATAATTAAATTTAAACTATAATGCAAAACATCTCAAACTTGTTAAATAGGACTTTTATGTCAATATATAAAACTACTGGTATTTATATATATGAACCGAAAAGGGTACTTTACTTGAAGGTCATAATAAACGAAATGTCGAAACTGTTGGTTTCCAATGTTTTATCTAGTTCATTGGCAGTTCTAACGTCACGGAACACGAAGAAATCTCTTGGAAACTAGTTACCTACTGAAAGAAAACGACATGCAATAACGGAATAAGACCTCTAGAAACAAGGGTGTGACTGTGTGTGTGTGTGTCAGCAGGTGGATGTCGCGACGCCGAGTGTCGTTTTTGAGATACCTCAATCTTCGGAAACTAGTAACCAAATTCAGGCGTACAAGGAAGTCATGTACTGTCCAGATCAGATATTTTTAAATCTGCAATCATACAAGAAAATGTATTATTATTATTATTAATTTATATTATACATATTTATCGAAACGATGTCCTTACTTAGTGAATGGTGTAAAACAAATAGGTGAGACTTTTTTTATTACTATAATTGTTTCTAGGAATACTTCTTAAAATAACCCATTAGTTTTAATATTATTTTAATATTAGTCCTGCATACTATTATAATGGGTTCATTTGGTATTTTTCTCACTCGGATATGATACATCATTACGGGTGGGCTTCTTCTTCGAAAATGTATATTTTAGATATCGCCGCGGAGGCTATAACACTCGGTGTCTTTATGACCTATAAGTCACTACGGCGTACACCTGGGAGACGGTTTGAGGGCTAGCTCATACTAAGATGTGCCTTTTGGGCACATCCTTGGCACATCTTTGGGCACAATCTTTTGGCGATATAATATGCTATAACGATTCGCGCTTCGCGCTAGACGTTTGAGTTGTAGGGTATAAGACTTGGTTGTGTATGATATTTCATTCATAAAAGTGATCCTGATTTATTAATTAATGATTATAATATTATAACCCATTATAATATTATACAGTTGAAAGCAAAAAAAAAATATAAAAAATAAATAGGTTATTTTAAGAAGAATCCCAAGAAAAATATATCGTACTAGAAAAAGTCTCTTAGTATTTCATCATTTACCAAGTTAGGACATCCCTTCGTATTAAACAATCTGATTTATTTTTATAATTGAAATATCCAGCAAAATCTATTATTATACCCTACAACGGCGAACGCTTTAGTGCGAGGCGTTATTGCCAACTCGTTGTAGCATATTAAATCCCCAAAGGCACATGTTAGTCTTCAAGGTGTGTGCCGTAGTAAAAGACACCCAATACTGAGAAAAACAGTAAAGAACGGACTTACAAATCATAAAAGATACCAGGTGCTATAGCCATCCATTTACACAGTTCGCCGTTAGTAGATTTGCCATCAACAATTATTTATTTATTTTACAATAAGCAAATCTGCGCTCAAAAATAATCATAAAATATATTATATCACATTCATTATCATTATTTAGTGTTGCTTAGTTATATTTCTTAAAAGTGTATCTGTAATTTCTTTCTTTGATCTTTCTAGTAATTTTAACTAAAGGATTGAGAGAATATTATCCATAGATTTCTACAAGTCTGTTCATTAAACAGATTAAGAGTGGAATATTTTACTGCTAAATAATTGCTCGAACACAAATCAGAACTATTGAAATCATTCCGTTATATTGTTTATTACAACTCATTTTTCTTGAAAAAACTAAACATCTCAAAGAATCGTTAAAGAAACCATCTCGGAACTGCCATAACAAGGACTTGACTTTACATCTTTCATACATTTACATAATGGTATTTTATTTTTACATTTTAATAATGTTTGTACGTGTATATATTATATAATTTTTACTTCCAACGATTAAATGTAAGCAATATTAGCAATCTTAAGTTAAACAATTAAACTTTTCATGAATTAATTAACTAAAAATGTGCATTCATTATATTTTAAAATATTTATAGTGGTTTTGTTGCATTGTGAAATATTAGGGAAAATATAAAACCTGTAGATGAAGGAAGCCTTCGAAATATTGCGTATATTTGAACCTTAAAACCAAAAAAAAAGTCTGAAAGTTATTTCTCACAAACTTACTGATTCGGGCTAAAAAACAACTATAAACCCAAAATTCTTTAAGCTTGATAACCTATATTCATTCCTCTGAATGTCATATAATTCTATCCTGGTGAATTTCTAGTTTCACAGTTTCAATAGAATTTAGAAAAAATAGTTATTTTTTTTATTCAATATATTGCAGGTGATAAAAAACAAAATGGTAGAAGATGGCGGAAGATTTTTTTATATAATATCATTAATATTGGCCTAAATTATATATATATAATAAAAATTTAACCCGACAAGACCCGGCACACAAACAAAAATATCTTTATCTGAAAACATTAAGTAAACGAACAGAATAATCCAAGCATTCCTTATTCCAGTTCTTTAACGAGCAATGTATAAAATAAATCAATGAAATGGTAATTTCAAAATTAGCATGTACACTATACACCGATCGTGTATCTTAGTTCATAAATGTAGCTAACTTCAGATCTAATACCTATTCCGAAAAAAAAATATTTTTTTGTTCTCCCAGTTTATTTAAGGAATCTTCAAAGAAACCATCACGGAACTACTACAAGAAGATGTGGACTGAATGAAAAATGAATGTATTTACGTGTTGATAAAGATTATAAAAAAAGTTTATGCTATATTACGTCATTTAATTTATAATATATACATGAAATAATATAAATCTGGTTATGAATTTAAATTTTAAACAAAAAAATAGCACGTCCTTCTTCAACTTCTATTCAGAAAAATCGAACGATGCTTCGTGTTGAATTGATTGTTCGTGATATATCTTCCATTATAATAAATTTATATACATTTTCTAAAACACCAACGAATTTAATGCAATTTTGAATAAAAATCGCTCCAAACTTTTTTAGTAATTTTTTTAAAATTTCGTATTAAAATATATACGATCATCTTTCTGTGATTTTATATTCATGTTTTGTCAAAAATGAAACTTGGAATTCCAAGAATTTAGTTAGGAGAAAAAAGACGATCTTTGCGAGAAAACCCTGAAAATTGTAGAAGAACGAACGTTATCTATATATACATATGTATATATATTTTTTAAATCCTACAAACATGGGTTTGTAGGGGTATAATTTTTCATATAAATTTAAAGGTTTTGAATCTGTGAATGAGGTGTGGTTCGACGTGACGGTTGAGGGAAAGGAGAATTCTTCGCGGTAACGTCCTTTTTCAGTATTCATACGAGTTAAAATTAGAATTGAGGATTGGCGTCCTGCTGTCCTTGGCTTAGCAGAACTGGATTAACAGGGTTAGCTGAAATAGACTGACCAGTTTCATACGATCTCCTTCAGTCCTGGCCAGTGAGTCCATCTTGCTTCTCGCCATGTCGCTCTCTCTCATCTATCTCTTCCTCTTCTCTCTCTTCCACCTCGCTATCTCTGTAAGTATATATCTTTCTATCTCAGTGCCACTAATACAATAACAATTTCCTATTAGATATAGAATATTCTTCGTTTGGTTGCTAACACTTAATTTGAAATGCAATTAAAACGAACTCGAAAATATAAAATACTCATATTTTGTCCATATTGATTTTTAAGAACTATCTTTATATTTAAAAAGATTTTTAAAAAAAACATGTAAATTTTTATATTTTATCAAAATATGAAAGGTAAAGCATGAAAAAGAAAAATGAAAATGAGCAATCACTAAAATTTTATTTTTAAATTATAATTTTTATTAGTTTTATTTTTCTTATAAATTATTCTAAAAATAATTAATAAATCAAAAAAGAAATTTAGCATTCTATTTATTTTTGAGTCTGATATTGGAAAATATGAAATTAAAAATCGATGATTTGTAACTTGTCAACTAAATAGAAATGTTTTGTTTATATATATATATATATATATATATATATATCGTGTCAATACATTAAAATTTTTAAAAACAACAAACAATTTAAAAAAAACATCATTCCAAAGTGTTTAGAAATAAAAATTTATATTTTATATAATGCAATATACTTCCTACAATTGAAAGTTTTTTTAATATTTTTTATGTTAATAGAGACACTAAGAATTGAGAGAGAAAAAATATAGTAGAGTTGTAGATAGTTTAAAAGAAAAAAAGGCTTCTGCAGCTTAGGATTGAAGATGGATGAAAACTTTTTTAATTCCAAAAAACAAAATAACGAAAAATATCGAAAATATAAAAAATACTTAATTTTATATGTAATTAAAAGTGTATTATTTATTCAATTTATAGTCCTTGGCTTATTTTTTAATTTATTTTCAATTACTACATTTTTATACGATATCTCCCATTGTTTTTGTGACAAACTCAAAATCATTTCTATCTTTTTTGTAAGAAACTAATTAAAAATTGATAACTCAATAATGAATTAGAACAAACCTATCAGCTTCAAAAATATACTCTATATTTATTAAGAATGATTAACATTGTGAAGAAGATTGCCTTAATTAGACCGTTCGTCACCGAGAAAGAAATCAGTAAAAAGGATTGTATTTACTAATTTCATATTTTTCTTCTTGTATTATAATGTATTTTGTTTGTTCAGTCAATTTTAGTAATTGCTGCTGTAAAATTATTTGTTTATAAAATACAATGCGACCTATACTATAATGATATATATTTTCCTCGATATTTTTCTTACTTTATTTTCTTAAGTTCTCTTAACTTTTAATTCAAATTAACTTATTTATCGCATTGATTCCTATTTTTACTTTTACCCCAAAGATTTAACGTCCGAGGAACGCGATAACGAATGTATATAGACCGTCCGGCGCCTATCTTTGAAATATTTGAATGGTTTGTTCTTAATACAATTAAATCTTAATTAAAATGCTCATAGTGTTAAGTAATACTCATATTAATTTTTAATGGTATGCTGAATTTGATGCTTTGGCTTCTAATATTTTGTTGGTCAAACATAGTAATATTAATTTTAATTCTTAATATAATACGGGTTCTTCCGCTTAAAATGTTAAAATCGTCGATTTCCAATGCTTTGTCTAGTGACATAGACAGAAAACGAAATATAATAACGGAATATGGCCTTCATAAACAAGAGTTTATGTGTGTGTGTGTGTGTGTGTGTGTGTGTGTGTGTGTCTGTGTGTGTGTGTTGGCATTTATTATGTTGTCAATTATTGTGTGTTGTCATTTATTGTGTTGTCAATTATTGTGTTGTCATATTCAGGGTCACTTTTTGAGCCGCCGATTTATACTTTGATAGAAGTACAAGGTAGTCATGGGTTGCCCACATCAGATATTTTATTAAAAATGTTTAAAGTTCATTCTATATTCGTACACTGAGAAATTTATTGGTATTTTTTATGAACAAATTGAATTGGTGAGGTAGATCTCGCCGACCATTAGCAATCTACCATGTTACCCTGAGACAGGTGCTAAAGTCTATTACGGTTTGATATGATTAAGGTATCTTGAAATTCTCTGATATTGATCTTTTATAATTTCTATAACTTTGGAAATTCTAAATATTTTTATTTAATTAAATATATTATACTTAATATGCTTCCATTATGGTAGTTTAAAAAATATATATATAAGATGTAAATACTATTTAAATAAAGTTTAGGAAATGATATGTACTATATAAAATATTATAATTTTCTATGTTTTTGAAATTTTAAATAGATTGATGTATATATATATATATATATATATATATATATATATATATATATATATATATATATATATATATATATATATATATATATATATATATATATAGGTATATCCGAATGATAAGAGTGGCCATATCCTTATATAAATGTCAAATTAAGATCCAGTCCCATCTATCAGATCCCCTATACATTCATATATATATATATATATATATATATATGTATGTATAGGGGATCTGATAGATGGGACTGGATCTTAATTTGACATTTATATATTTATATATATATATATATATATATATATATATATATATATATATATATATATATATATATGTCGGCTGCCCAGAAGACCGGTTTTGCAAAAACCAAGTGTAAACAGCATCTTCCATCAATTCATTTTTCGCTTTTTTCATAGTTTTACGGTTTGAACTGCCCGCCTCACTTTCAAGATTATGTGCGCACATGGTGATTGAATCAGAATTATTTTTTATTCCGGTTATGGTTGATTTACCAACACCAAACTCGATAGCTTATGTCTGACCCGATTCACATTTTTTCAGCCGCGTAATAATTTCCATTTTATGTTTTAATGAAAGATCCACTTTTTGTGGACATGTTTTAATTAAAAAAAAAAATGATCACAAATGCGGTATACACCTCACAAAGAACGGTTTAAGACTGAAAGTAAGCTATCTACAACCAGCCAAATGAACGGAAAGGGTTTCACAGAAAAATGCAATGAACTACTTAGGTATAAAGTTCTAAGTAAACAAATACGTATTGAACATGTAAGTTCATTGAACACACACACTCTTATGAACCAGATGCAAATACTATTTAACGAAGCAGTTTCTGAGAAATAATTAAGGATGGCTTCCTTTATAGACGTTCTGGAAAAAATAATTTTATTTTTCGTTTAATTTTATTCAAAATAACAATAATTTTAACAATACCTATAAGTAATTTACATGATCAAATTAATTAAAATTACACACTTAAAAAAAAAAAAAAAAAAACCGTTCCGATAATCGACGCTCCACTATATATATATATATATATATATATATATATATATATATATATATATATATATATATATTGTTATTGTTGTTATTTTAAATAAAATTAAACGAAAAATAATTTTTTTTTTTTTTTATATATAAGTTATTGTTATTGTTATTTTGAATAAAATTAAACGAAAAATAAAATTATTTTTCCTAGAACGTCTATAAAGGAAGCCATCCTTAATTATTTCTCAGAAACTGCTTCGTTAAATAATATTTGTATCTGGTTCATAAGAATGTTTGTGTTCTTAACTTAACGAGTCCGGGTTAAATAACTTTAAAAAAAAGAAAGGTATTAAATAAATACGCAACGAAAGATGGTTGATAACTGACTTTATTCCACAAGTAATCCTACTTATATACTCTTAGGGAGTTGTTTATATTACTAGTAGGATTAAGTTCTATTCTTATCTAGGTCTGGCTCTTAACTCCCCCCCTCCCAGTTTCGGACACATCCGGAAACTCAACAGCAACAAAAAAAAATCACCAGTCCAGGTGTCATAGAACTCACTCCTGTATAATACTGACCCTCCCTAAGTAAAAATTGAGAAATACATAACAATACAATCAACGAAATAGACTACATTCAAGTGTCTTAACTTAATACCAAAAAATAATTGCCTGTAGCTTATTACTGGAACCTATATAATACAGAAAAAAAAAATACAAAATAAAACAACAATACATTCTTTTGAATACAATAAAAACATCACACACAGTTGTCCCCCGCCCGCATAGGCGAAGGCGCTCAGTTGCATCACCTAATGGAAATTTAAGTTGCTCTATATGAACAGTTCGCCTCTTTTTGGGCTCATCCACGGTTTCCATTTTCACGATGTTATGCTCCCGGATAACGATTACGCGGACTGGACCCTCGCATCGCCGTGTCTCCTTTTCCCTATTAGAGCCAATGCGGCGATATACGTTCGACCCGATTTTTATGTCCTCCAGACGGACCCTAACCTTCACATTATCCCGCGCTACCCTGGTTCGTTTTTCTTTCACAATTCGCTCGCGCACCTTTTTCCATAATGTTGCCCCTATCATCCGGTGAGTTCCCCACCGTCCCGGCATAGTCCCTTCCAGGTCCGCGCAACCCAAACAAAACCTCAAATGGTGAAAATCCCGTGACCGAATGGACCGAGTGATTATACGCCGCTACCGCTTTCCGCATAAAGCCCTTGACAACTTTTTCAAATGCCTCTCAAGGTTCTTTCTCATTGATGTTAAGTACAGCTCTAAAGTTTTCATCTCTTATCAGCTTTTTAATTTGAAAGCCAACAAAAACGATTGTTTTCATTCTTAAAATATGGCATCAGACATTTTTGTCGATCTCTATAAAAACTTACTTTAACATCAGTTGACAAAAGCTTCCATTGTTTAAGTCTAGATCCTAAGAGTTCGGCTTTGTCTTTCGTGAAGTTAAATTCTCGAATCAAACCATTTAACTCACCCTGTGTAATTCTGTGTGGCTCATTCAAGTCATCTGCCGGATCAAAGTCGGAATATTTAGACATAGAAGGCTCACTTACAACGTCTCTTGTTACAACTTCACCTTTTTCAGGTAATAGTTGATAGTCTTTTGGAGGGTTAAGCACCGGAAGCCCTTCACGATGTGGGATGAGTCGAAGAACTGATGGAATATTAGGATATTCTAAAGTCCACTTTTTTTTCTTTGATATTCCCTCTTGAAAAGGTGGTGTTATGCAGAAATAACAGTCATTTGCATGCTTTGTTAACTCACGCCATATAATCGGTACACCAAAATTCATCGAATGGTTTCTGTCCAGCTACAAAGTTTCACTGGGCATGTATTACAACAAAAATGAGGTGCCATGACTTATCTTGATCACCTACCTAGACTCCAAAGAAATGAAAGTATACTGTTTTTACTGCCTGAGATAAATGTCTTTTTTAAGCAAAGAACATCACTTCACAACATAACGTATATAGCAAAAGTTTTCAGTACTATTTATACCGCATTTGCGAGGCATTTTCACAGGTTTTGTAAACAAAAAGTTAGAAAGTGTCACTGGCTTTCACAATTTCACTGTGTTGTCAGCCAAAACATAATCTCAATTGGCAACAACAGTTGTTGCAAGCAGGTTTGCCTACTGCAGAAAAAATTACCAATTCAACACTAGAAGTGTTGATCTAAAAAATCCTATAAACGCTATAAATATTGAGTGGAGCAATATTTGACTAAATCCCAGTTGTAAGATGTCCCCTCCAAAGTCTAGGTCTATATATATATGGCAGAGGATTAATAAAGACAATAAAGATAGTCTTTGCTCAGTCCTCGTGCGGTGTCATTTCTTTCTCTTATTTCCTTATTTTTATTCTGTCATCGGAACGAACATAAGTGGTGCCGAAAGCCAGGACTTTCAAACGGAATACCAGAGAACAGAGGGCTATATTTTTTCTTCGTTTTTTTTTTGCTGCTCGTCTCTGTTTTTGTGTTTTAATGTGAAGTGAGAACTTCACAGAATGCCAGAAGACATACTGCGGCCGGCAACACTGCCACCAGACATTGCGGTGGCGCAGGTGAACTTAGCACCAGCACACGAGAACAGAATCACCGTGGATTGTAGTGAAGGATAGAATGAAGAAGGTACTCGGGAGTGGCCGGTGGGCACCAGAAGAGGTACCAGAATATTTCAGATGTTCTGGCAGATGAAAATGCCTCACCAAAACAAATCGGCTGTATGCGAGAGCGCTATTATCCCCATATAACAAGATAACGGAGAAGAGGAGGAGAAAACCTAGGATGCAGCTGAGGTGGAGGCCAGGATGGCGTTTTAGTCAACTATCCTGAAAGTATAACTAGCGAGAGACACGGGATAGAAGTAGGGGCTGCCGATATACAAAATCTTCAGAGAATGTGCAAGAGATGGTAGACGCTAGTTCTAGGGACTAGGAGGCCAGGTATGGAGAGAAAGCAGAAATGGGATAGAGTTAGATAAGCTAAAGGAGGACCGGGGTAGGTAAGAGCAAGCCTCGCTAGATATACGGAGAAGGAGAAAGATGGAGTTTGGTGGGTGGGAGTGTTCGATAGCGCGAGAAAGGTGATAAGGAACGTAGAGAAAGACTTGGAATAGGGAAGATGGGAAGTGTCATGGATGCGGGAATGTAGGACATCATCTGGTACTCCAGGAAAAGGTGATTTTTAACCATTTTGTACAATCGAAAATCATTCTCAAGGAGAAAATCTGGACTGTGATTGATCTACTCTTCCTGAATCCGGCATGGTAACCACCTATCTCCCTTTCAGCATGGGGGGAGAGTCTCTCAAAAAGGATTTTGATAACTCCTTGTAGGCACTTGATTGAAGAACGATACCTCGATAATTTTCTCACTCCATCTGGTCGTTGTTTCTTGTGAAGTGGACAAATGGCACATCGTCTCCAAGCCTCAAGCATTCTTTCTTCTTCCCATACTGTAAGGATTAGGTTGTGAAGCTTTTTAATGAGTTTACTCAACCCCTATATCGAAGCATCTCCACCTGTATACCGTCCATGTTCGGTGCCTTGTTATTCTTTAACCTCACATGACTGCTCCTTGACTTCTTCCTCATCCGATGGCTCCGAGCCATTTGGAAATTCTTCAGCCGTCGAATCTGAAATGGGTCCCTCTTCTACATCCTCTTTGTAAAGGATGTTCTTGAAGTGCCTCCCCCCATCTCTCCAGGATATCCTACTTTATCGATAGGAGGTTTCCATCTAAGTCCTTACATGAGGTTACTCTTGACTTGAAGACTGATCTCCCTTCGTTTGCCTTCGACTTTCATAGAGGGGTCTGGGGCTCACAACATCCTCCATTATTTCATTCTCCCATGTTCTTTTCTTTCTAAGGTGTATGTTCTTTTCTTCTCTTCTTCAGCTTCTGCATTCCTCCTGGGATCACCTAGTGTAACGTTGGATCATCTTCATGTAAGCCTCATTCTTCCTGGTTGTGGCATCAAGGCATTCGTTATTGAACCACGAGAATTTCTCGGTTGAGGTCCGAGCGTCCCCTCCTCAGCTGTCTGTTTGAGGGCCTCGGATATTTTTGCCCAATGGTCGTCCAATGTATCAGCTCTTCCTCTCAATTCTTCTATCAGCTTATCTTCTAATTTCTGCCGGTATTCTGCACCCAGTGCATCGTTCTGCAGCTTCGTTGCATCGTATTTCTGTGGGACCCAGACTGTTGCATTTCTCTTCGTTGATATCCGCGAACGGATCCTGGCGATGCTCAAGACATGTTCTGAATCCACATTGTAACTACAACACCAATAAGATTGGATTCATGGCGTGAGCTTATCAGAATGTGGTCGCTTTGGTGGATTTGGAGAATGACGGCCCAATTTGGAGATCTTCAGATGGGTATATGAATTTTCTTCCCTGGAAATAATATACTACCGACGAACAGACCATGTGCTTCAGAGAAGTCGATGAGCCTTCGTCCATTCTCATTTGTATTTGCATGCAAGCTAACATGATATTGGTCATAAAATCTTTTCAACGGATTTAATTATTCTATTTCTAACTTTAATTAATTCGATCTTTTTAAATAACTTTAAATTCAAAATTAGCAGAACAAAACGTTTTCTGCTCATTTCAATTGTTCAAATTAATCACAAAACTGATATTATATTGTATTCTTGGTCAAATTTTGACTAATGGGCGATCCTAGTTAATTATAAAAAGCCAATACTTGAAAAACTGAAACCATTAAAATAAAATTTAATTTAATTAAAACTAAAAAACCACACTACGGAAATAATTTTTATATTTTAAAACCCGAAGGGTCGGAATGTACTTGTATATCCACTTAAGCGCATTGGTGAGTTGTTAGTGAAGTTGACGTCTGTGGACATTGAGCATTGGTCGGGTGCCTTCCACTGCACATTACGGATCATCGCAAATTCATTCTCATGAAGTGTCTCTTTCATCTGTGTATGTACAAATACAGAAAGTTTCTTGTACCTGTGCAAGTAAACATGCAGAAAGAAAGAAAATAAGAAAATTATATTATATTATAATAAGAAAATTAATGTATCCAGTAAAGAAGAGTCTTCATTTACGTTTGGGTGTGGAAGGCACCCAACTAAAACACCAACTTTAAATATTCATGGGCGTCAACTGTACTAACAACCCATCAATGCGCTTAAGTAGATATGCAAGGACATTATGTCCCTTACGACGAGCTGGGGTTTTAGGAATTCGCAGACGGGTTTTTATTTTTTATTAAATTAAATTTGTATTTATATTAATTGTACGATGACACCTCCCTGGTTCCCATGAATCAGGAACCATTTGAACGAATCAAACCAAATCTAAAAAGGAATATAGTGTGTTGAAGTGTATTTATAGTTTGTTGAATCAAAAGCTGTCATCGTCTATGATGTTAAATATCTATAAGGCTAGTTTACTTAATAATTAAAAAATTTTTTTGAATTCATTTGACCAAAAATCAAAATGTATGCACTTTTTAAATATTTTCCTAACATACAAAAAAAATGTTTTGCTGCAAAAACCATGCCGATATCATATATCAAACTCGAGACATAAAATAAAGCAGTTTCAAGGAGTTTTTTTTTCTCGACACCCTTACTTGGGCCCTAGATTGTTACAAAACTCCTTGTGCTTGAACACAATACTTAATTACAACTCTCATAATTATCATATAAGAATTTTTTGTTCCTACTATTTATGTCAATATTTACTTTGACTAATCCTTTAATTATTTTTGACTTGAGATGGCTTTATGAGGTCATTTACATTTTTAAAACGAACGTTCAATGTGAGAAGAAAAAAATCGTGATTCGCGGTCTTTTGAGACATCGCAGAAAAACAGGTTTAAGCGCAAAGGCAGCCACCGAAGAAATTTGTGCCATAGGAGAGTCATTTATCCATCGAAATACTGACGCACAACCCAGATCAGATCGCCCATCGGTCGTTGATGACGACGTTCTTCTTGAATGTGTGAAGTAGGACCCACATGCAACTACTAGTGATTTATCGGCCGTAATAGGGGCTCGAACCTTTACTTTGAACAGCTAGACAGAGTTTATGCAGTTTTGAGTACAAAGTACCCTGCTTTGGTCAACACGAACCAAGCTACATTGCAACACGACAATGCCCCTGCACATCGTTCTCTTTTGACCAAGGAAAAATGATCGGAACGAAAATACAAGGAGTAAACGTTTTCTTTATCCTTCGTATAGCCCAGATATTGCACCATCAGATTATGGTTTTTTTATATCAATGGCTAATTTTTTAAAAGGTCGCATCTTTGATAATTACGAGGACTTAAAAATTTGATGTGAATAGTTGTTTGCCTCAAAACCAAAGGAGTGGTACTGGCATCAAATTCAATTACTGGCAGAAAGATAGGTTAAAGTAGTTGAAAACAATGGACTTTACTTTGAAGAGTAGTGTTAAGTAATGATTAAAATAAAATCTGAAATAAAACTATACTAAATCACAAGAACTTTTGTAACAAACTAGTAGATGATTTTTTTTGTAGAGAATTTGATTATCTTTTAAATGAACGAAAAATAAATCAGCGAAAAATGTAAACTTTTCAAGTTATGCGAAGATAAAATATTCTTTCCGTCATAACTTTTTTCGTATATTTCTCGAGGATATAGTTCATGTATCAATAGTATAACGGCTTTAAGGAGAAGACTTTAGGCTGGTTTCATTGAAATTTTCTGAGCCGTTTCGGCACAAAACTCTGGAAAAGATTATTTCCGACAATAGCGCAGCCACTATTCCAATATCAGTAGATTTCACAATTGCTAAAGCACCTACGAGCCATGAATATGATATAGTTAAAATTTGGTGAAGATTGGTTCATTTGTTTCGGAGACAAACGAACCATTACATTTTGTTTTATTATTCTCAATAATAGACCAAGGAACAATTTTTTTCTCCCCTCAAAATTTGAGGTTTTACGCTTCAAGTTACGTAGAATCCAAATACCGAATAAATCCGTCCGTCCGCCGTCCGCCGTACGCCGTCCGCGGCTTCTCTACAAGACTACTGGACCAATCTTTTTCGCATTCGGTATCAATGTCACAGGTGACCTGGATGAACCTCGGAACTCGGCATTACCATCCGTCTGCTTCAAAATGGTGGCCGATTAGAGATCTTGTAAGCCCTCAACTCGGCCATTTTTAAAGATAGAGGGGAAATGTAAGGTGTTTTGGAATCAGCATAAGGCATTAAAAAAAACGAAAAACGAAAAATCTATAAAATTGCCAATTAAAGATCTTATGTGCCCATAACTCGGCCATTTATAAAGATATAGGAGAAATATAAGGTGTTTTGAAATTAGCTTAACGAGGCATAAAAATAAATAAAATAAAAAAAACGAAAAATAACAAATTCTCTCTCTGTAAATGCTTCTGGTTTATTATTTTCAATAATAGACCTTTGAAATCGACCAAGAAAAAAATTGCTGTAACAATTCTTCATATCTCTCTGCTTTATCCTTCCTTGGATTATTTCTGCACTTCATTTAGCTTCCTTATTCTTCCATTTTTTTTCTTACATGTCCTAACCATCAAAGCCTATCTAATCATGTTGGGACAAGCTTCAAATTTCTTTTCCTTTAGTGCCTACTGCTTAATTTTTTTTACTTGGACAGAATAAATATTTTTGAAATATTACGAAGTGGAAATAATAAACCATTGTGCAATAATTTGAACGTTTTTATTTATATAGATTGTTTTTATTTTCACTCTTGTTATCGTATCAATTACATATTGACAACAATTCATTATATAAACATTTGCTTTCGAAGCCACACTCTAAAATGATAATTTTAGCTCAAACATAACCGCATGATATTCCCGAATTTTAAAACTATTTTCCCACAAAATCAGATAAATCCATTGTAAATATTAAATTAACAGATGTATTACCATGAAATAATTGTAGATACATTGCATAATTTAATCATTATGTTTTTCAGGTGAACATTGATATGCACAATATATCCGATCGCTATGATAACGAATTAGATGACACGCCACTACACCTGGCAATAAGAAATGGAGACATTGACGAGATTAACTCACTTATTGATATCTGTATAAATATTGATATGAAAGGAAAAGATGGTTTTACACCTTTACACTTGGCTACTTATTTGGGTTACGAATCTATCGTGAATTCCCTGCTGATCAAAAATGCAAGTGTTAACACACGAGATGATACGAATGACACACCAATACATAAGGCGGCATTGAGTGGAAATCTCAAAATATTTAATATTCTTCTCAACTACACCACTGATGTTAATATTAAAGGATCTGGTGGTCTTACGCCTTTACACATCGCTGCTGAGATGGGCTACGAATCTATCGTGAATTCTCTGCTGACCAAAAATGCAAGTGTTTACACACGAGATGATACGAATGACACTCCAATACACAAGGCTGCATTGAGTGGGAATCTCAATGTATTTAATATTCTTCTCAACTACACCACTAATGTTAATATTAAAGGATTTGTTGGTCGCACACCTTTACATATCGCTGCTGAGATGGGTTACGAATCTATCATGAATTTGTTACTCTCCAAAAATGCAAGTGTTTACACACGAGATGATACGAATGACACACCAATACATAAGGCGGCATTGAGTGGAAATCTCAAAATATTTAATATTCTTCTTAACTACACCACTGATGTTAATATTAAAGGATCTGGTGGTCTTACGCCTTTACACATCGCTGCTGAGATGGGCTACGAATCTATCGTGAATTCTCTGCTGACCAAAAATGCAAGTGTTTACACACGAGATGATACGAATGACACTCCAATACACAAGGCTGCATTGAGTGGGAATCTCAATGTATTTAATATTCTTCTCAACTACACCACTAATGTTAATATTAAAGGATTTGTTGGTCGCACACCTTTACATATCGCTGCTGAGATGGGTTACGAATCTATCATGAATTTGTTACTCTCCAAACATGCAAGTGTAAACATACGGGATGATTACAACAATACTCCATTACATGAGGCAGCATCCAGTGGTAATCTCAATGTGTTTAATATTCTTCTCAACAGCACCAATGATGTAAATGTTAAAGGAATTGTTGGTCGCACACCTTTACATATCGCTGCTGAGAGGGTTACGAATCAATCGTGAATTTATTGCTGTCCAAAAATGCAACTTTAAACATAAGAGATGATAGCAATGACACACCAATACATAAGGCAGCATTAAGTGGGAATCTCCATATGTTTAAAATTCTTCTCAACCACGCTACTGATATTAATATTAAAGGATTTGTTGGTTGCACACCTTTACATATCGCTGCTGACAGGGGTTACGAATCAATCGTGGATTTACTACTGTCCAAAAATGCAAATGTAAACATAAGAGATGATACCAATGACACACCAATACATAAGGCAGCATTGAGTGGGAATCTCAGTGCGTTTAATATTCTTCTCAACCACATCACTGATGTTAATATTAAAGGATCTGGTGGTCTTACACCTTTACACATCGCTGCTGAGATGGGCTACGAATCAATCGTGAATTTACTATTATCCAAACATGCAAGTGTAAACATAAGAGATGATTCTAATGACACTGCAATACATAAGGCAGCATTCAATGGAAATCTTAATGTGTTTAATATTCTTCTCGATCTCGTTTCAGATGTTAATATTAAAGGAGATCATGGATTAACACCTTTAACTATCGCTGCACTAAAGGGCTACGAATCCATGGTGAACTTACTTTTGTCTAAAAATGCAAGTGTAAACATTAGAGACGATACCCATGGTACACCAATACATAGTGCAGCTTTTATTGACAATTTCAATATGTTCAATAATCTTCTCGACCACGCCAATGATGTTAATATTAAAGGATATCATGGTCATACATTTTTAAGTATCGCTGCTTTGATGGGTTACGAATCTATTGTGAATTTATTGCTGTCAAAAAATGCAAGTGTAAACATAAGAGTCGATACCAATAACACTCCACTACATTTTGCACTACAAGGAGGGCATCTCAATGTAGCAAAGATACTTCTCGACCATGGTGCTGAAATCAATATTAGAGGAGAACAGGGCCTGACACCGCTACATATCGCTGTTGATAAAGGCTACGAATCTATGGTAAATTTACTGCTGTCAAATAATGCTAGTGTGGATATAAAGAATCAGTTTAATATCACTCCCATGCATTTAGCAGTAACTCAAAAGAATTTAAACATGACTGAAATTCTCCTTGAATACGGAGCTAACGCCAATAATCGGAATAATAATGGAATGACACCTTTGATGGTCGCTGCTTCGAATGGTGATGAGGCTATTGTAAAGTTACTTATTTCAAGAAATGCTTCTTTAGAAATAAGAGACAATATTGGTAATGCCGCAATACACTTTGCAGCGCTAAGTGGAAACATAGAGGTTATAACGATGCTTCTTCATCATGGTGCAGATGTTAACAATAAAGGAGCAAATAGTAAAACACCTCTCAATTTTGCGGTTCGGAAGGGCCACGAAAATTCGATCGAAGAAAAATTCAAAACTCCGAAAATTGCTGGACAGGAATCAATGGAATATTACAATACTACAATAAACGCTGCAATAGAAAATGAAATAGTCGCTGAAATGAAGACTCTCGTGGAACACGGAGCCAATGTGAATTCACAAACTCTGCTTGACCAAACAGTGCTCCATGAAGCTGCTGCTATAGGATATGCTCGAGTCGTTGGCTATCTCCTGTCCCAGAACGCTAGTTACAGTATGGAAGATTATGTTTGCTTCACCCCGCTCCAGTGGGCAGCTAATAATGGAAATGTAGATGTAATAAAGACCTTGTTAGAGAACGGGGATGATGTTAATAGAAAAGGTTGTAATAATGTAACAGCCTTGCATTTAGCAATCAGAAGAAATGACACTGAGTTAATAAAATTTCTTTTGTCTAAGAATGCTGATCCTAATGCGATGACCGAGGACGGACGAACGGCTTTAGACTTAGCTTTTAATCCTTTATCTACAGATTTTATAAAATTACTCCTTTATCATGAAGCGAAAGTGGAAGATGGCAGTTTCTTAGGATCGAAAATTCTTTTCGATGCAGTGTCAAATAAATTAGTAGAAATCGTAAGGCTTCTGTTGGATAAGACGGAAAATTTTGACTCCTATCCGACAGCTATTTTAAATCATGCCATTGGGACGCGATTTTCTAAAGGAATCGATCTGCTCATCTCTCACGGAGCAGACATTGTGCAGAAAGACATCCATGGCAATCTCCCGCTCACTTCAGCCGTTATGTCGAGAAGTACTGATTGTGTCAAATTAATTTTGGAAACTGGAACAAGAAGGATAGGCAGGAAGAATTTTCAAACTTTTATAGATGCAGATTGTGACGTTCTTCTTCTTTCGACCAAGAACGACCCGATTGAGATCTATAATGTGACAGCATTGCACGTTGCTTCCTACTACGGTCTCACGGATGATGTTGGAATGTTGATATCATACGGAGCTTCATTAGATGTTAGAGATAAACCGGGATATTCTCCACTCCACTACGCCTGTGAAAATGGCCATAACGAAATATTGAAACTGCTTTTAAATTATGGATCCAATAAAGACTCTGCCGATATCAACGGAACGACTCCATTACATATCGCCAGCAGACGAGGTCTGTTCGTAATTGTCGAATCACTACTTTCCGATCCACCAGCAGCTATAGATCAAGCAGACCATAGTGGATACACACCACTACATTTTGCAGCTATGAGCGGATCTTCGGAAATAGTCAAGCTGTTACTTAATCTTGAGGCTGATAAAGAAGCTAAGACTGTTGATCTCAAAACTCCTCTGCATTTAGCTTCCCTAGAGGGCCACGATGAAATAGTGAAAATCTTATTGAACGCTGGAGCAGAAAGAGATGCATCTGACCTTGATGGAATGAGTCCACTACATTTCGCAACAAGAGAAAGATATGCAAAGGTTGTTGAGTTGCTACTTTGGTTCGGTACTTTCGTCAATAGTAGAAACAAAAACGGTAGCACACCGCTTCACCTAGCATGCGAATGGAATATCAAATCCACAGATTTGGCACAATCGGAGATTATTAGTAGTCTTGTATCAGTTGGCGCAGATATCAATGCAACCGACCACAACCAAATGACCCCACTGCATATTGCGTCTAGAGACAATTCCTCAAGTATTATAAATGTACTTCTAGAATATGGAGCAGATCCATCAAGTAGGGATGTGTTTCTCAACCAACCAATCCATTACGCCGCATTATATGGCCATTATGATGTAATACTCGAGCTACTTCAGAACGGAGAGGAAGTTAGTCAAAGTATCTCTGTGAATATGAATCACGAAACCCCTTTGTTCTTAGCTTCAAGAGAAGGGCACACTAAAGTAGTAGCGTTGCTCTTACAGGTTGGAGTCGAAAGTCTCCAGCCTGATATCAAGGGAAGGACTGCTTTGCACCGCAGCGCTAGCAGAGGTCACTTAGAAATTGTCAAACTTCTTCGTCAAGCCCTTTTGAATAATGAAAAAGAAGATAAGTGGGGCTTTGCAGCATTAAACTACGCTGCTTCGTGCAAAGGACACCAAGAAGTTATTGAATATCTTTCGGCCACCCAACTAAACTTAACGTTATCATACTATTTAAACAAATCAAACCCTTTTCAACGTAATTTGGAGAACCAAACATTTATAACGTTAAAGAAATTACCTGGTGTTATGCTGGGAACGCCATATTCTTTTAAGGTAGGCACCGAAAATGTCAAATATATAAATTAACCGAATAAGCGTAATTACTTAGCATAATATTCCCTATTGCTCTGATGGTGTTCCTCAGGGCTCACCACTTCTCCTGCTCTTTTCTCCATTTACAATGACAAACTATAATCAAAGGGAAACAAACAAATTATTTTACCGTTCATTTAAATCCATCAGATAAGCTATATCATAAGTTTTTCAAAGGTACTGATTAGGGCAAATGGTTGGTTAAGACACTCCTAGCAGCGAAAAACTTTCGACATTTGCAGGAATACCCATCTCATTTGGAATATACCCGAAACTGGGTGAGACCCATACTAATTTTATTTTATTTATCATTATGGGTGATATTCCTTTATTTTCCCTTGAATGGTCCTTCATAAAAGAAACCTTTAATGTACCTAATGAAAAAGGCCTCCTTTAAACCAATTTGCTTTCAGATACGTTCCATTAACAATGGCGGAAAAACGCGTTAAAGGATCTGTTAAGGCATGGAGGTAACATTGTTACAATCTTTAGCAACCTTCTTGTTTTTCATTTATTAATTAATACTTTTAATATCTTTTAATGAAGAAAATTGCCAAAGAAGACTTGAAGAGTTCAAAAATTTCATAAATTGTATTTTTACATTTTATTAATGTTTGTATGTTTATATATATTATATAATTTCTACTTCCAACGATTAAATATAAGCAATATTATCAATCTTAAGTTAAACAATTAAACTTTTCATGAATTAATTAACTAAAAATGTGCTATCATATTTTAAAATATTTATAGTGTTTTTGTTGTATTGTTAAGTATTAGGGAAAATATAAAACCTGTAGATGAAGGAAGCCTTCGAAATATTGCATATATTTGAACCTTAAAACCAAGTCCGAATGATGTTCTCCCAATCTTTCTGATTCGGGCTTAAAAACAACTATAAGCCCATAATTCTTTAAGCTTGATAACCTATATTCATTCCTCTGAATATCATATAATTCTATCCTGGTGAATTTCTAGACAATTTCAATAGTATTTAGAAAAAAAGGTATATACATTGAAATAGTTATATTTTTTTATTCAATATATTGCAGGTGATAAAAAAAAATGGTAGAATAGGACGGAAGATTTTTTTATATAATATCGCTAATATTGGCCTAAATTTCATATCTATTATAAAAATGCCAATAAGACCCGGCACACAAACAAAAATACCTTTATCTGAAAACATTAGGCAAACAAAAAGAATAATCCAAGCATTCCTTATTCCAGTTCTTTAACGAGCAATGTATAAAATAAATCAATGAAATGGTAATTTCAAAATGAAGTACGTAAATATACACACTATTTAGTATGGGAAACAACTACAACGAATGAATAACTTTGATATTTGAAATTCCGACAATGTCGGAGTTCCCATTTACTTAAAAAAAAAAGAGGCAAGAGTGGAGGAAATTTATTCGATTACAATTTGATGAGCCAGCTATCAAACTTGAAGAATGATGGGTTTAATGGAGTCTAATGGAGTGGTTCATTAACTCCCTGATTCGGACTTTTATCCGGTTTTAAGGCTCAAATACTCCATCCTATATGCATCGGTTGATGGAATAAAAATATAAACGTAGCTATAATATAGAAAAGTTGCGTTTAATAAAATATATACAAATATAGTTTAGATACATAGTTTTTACATAATTATAAATTTTTCAAGTTCAATAAAATATTTCAGTAAAATGTCTTTGAATGAATGATTGCCTTATACCTTGTCCTCTGCATGTTGTTTGTAGATGATATTTTACATTATTTACTACATCTTCTTCGTTTAAAAAGTCCGATGTAATCATTCAATAAAATGGTTATCAAATAAAATAGCCAGGGTCTTTTTTGATATATCCCCAGCTGTTACTTTTAGTAATATCAGTAAATTTAAATTAACACATGACTGTCGGATTTACACAGCTTCCTACTCTATATTTGGCTCAAATTTCCAGTTCTTTTTTTTTTTTATACATATATATTTCAGGGGCCCTGGGTCTCATATTGGCGATAGCGGCCACACAACGTCTAGACGCCCCGTAACTCTCAGGCATGGACTAAGCCCAACTTCATGTGCTTATCAGTTATAGACACTCCCCTTCAGTCCTACTTTCTAGACAGCTACGCTGCAATAAGGATGTCGGCAGAAGACATAGCTTCCGCTATAGTACGAAAACTACAGGATTCGCTACGGACGGCCGACTGAATTATTCCACTGAACGGGGGCGCCGAGACTAAGATGACGCAAGGGTGAGACATCGTTCAGATAAGACACTCTTTCGAGTATACTCTGAGACCTGACCCCAAATCCTCTGTTAACAAATAGAAATAATTAAGTTAATTATTACTAATTCACCAGCACTAACTTTATTGACCCTTCAGGGAAAAAATTTGTCCACTAATAAATTATGTTAATGAATCAGATGTGTGGTTATTTACAACAGGGTACTGTAAAGAAAAAAAAATGCACTCAATCAATCATGGTGAAAATATAAAACTGATAGTCCTTTTGATGTCCACCAAAATATTTTATATCTCAAAAATAATGTATAAAAAAAAAAAACAGCATTTCTAAACTTTAAATACTTTTATTAGAGTTTCACTTCTGTAAAAAAGTTTACGATTTCAGCTGTTACAGGTAAGTTTGTAAATATTTTTACTTGAAAAGCTAACTGCATATGCTTCATTATAAGCAGGTCTACTATCGGGGCGCATCGCCTAAGGTTGCAATAATTCAGATTTTTTACCCGCGAAATTATCTATACTAGATGTATGAAACTTTTTGTTTTCTACTTCCTTTTACGCAGTATAGGAAGTATTGTAATCGCGAAAATTTTTGGTTATCAGATTTCAATGGAAATATCCATTTTGACCATCCCTGAATCCATTTGGCTAGTTTCGTCGTGGCGTCTGTACGTACGTACGTTCGTACGTATCTCGCATAACTCAAAAACGGTTAGCCGTATAAAGTTGAAATTTTGTATTTAGGATTGCTGTAAAATCTAGTTGTGAACCTCTCTTTTTGGTCACTGCTTGATCACCGTAAGTGGTACTTTACATGTAGGTCATAATTGATTTCCATCAAAAATTATATTAAAATACTATGCAAAACTTCTCAAATTTAGTATTTATAACTTATATATTGATATAAATAACATAATAGATTTTGGACTAAAGTGGAAAACCGGAAGCGGTACTTTACTTCAAGGTCATATTAGACTTTCACCAAAAATGATATTAAAATATAATGTAAAACATCTCAAATTTGGTAAATAGGACTTTTATATCTTTTTCATTATGAATGTATTTACTAGATTTTGGTTAAAATTGGTGATCCGAAAAGGGTACTTTACTTGAAGGTCATAATAAGCTTACATCAAAAATTATATTTAAATTAATTACATAAATCATATGTTTCGGTATTAAAGGTTACAAACGCAATTTGGTTTCCGATCCAATTAAACATTTTTATTACTTGTTTTAAGTGTTAAAATTGAGTGTAAAATAGTGGTTTTCCTCCCCATTTGTGTGTATCAATAGATGGATGTCGGGACCCCCAGTGTCGTTTTTGAGATACTGTAATCTTCGGAAACTAGTAACCAAATTCAGGATCACTTTTTGAACCACCGATTTATAGTTTTATAGGCGTACAAGGAAGTCATGTGTTGTCCACATCAGATATTTATATATTTAGTTATTAGTAATCTAGTTTTGAACCTCCCTGTTTGGTCACTGCATGATTACCGGATGTGTTACTTTACTTGAAGGTCATTACAGATTATCATAAAAAATTATATTAAAATATAATGCAAAACAACCCAAATTTGGTATTTAAGACTTGCATACTAATTTAGATATTTATAAAAAATATTATTATTAATTATAAATTTCACTCCCACCAAATCAAGATCAATATACATATGCATGTATATGTATATGTATATAGCTGGTTTTGCATATCAAGAGCATGAAAAAAGTTCATACGAACCATGGTCACATAAAAGAAGTAAATTTAAGTTTTGTGTTATTTCAGGTAAGTCACGTTTTTAGTTGGATAGGGAGGGATCACTCTAAACCAATTTCACCATTGTAAAGCAGTCAAAATTCCTTTAAGAAATATAGTTTGACTAAACTAAATCCATTGTACGGGAACTTTCAGGAAAATCCTCCATATATTTTTTTTCTATTCAATAAAACAACACGGAAATACAGAATAAAAAGCTTTTTTATGAAATAAAATAAGACTTTACCGAAAAAATATCTAATTAGAGATTGATAAATTATTTGCCACTACTATAAATTTTTTGAAATTTGAAAAAAAATTATAGAAGTGGGAAATACTTTATTAATGCCTAATTACATTGATCCTTCTATACCATCATGCGGATGTCAACTGAAAAAATATCTGTTAATTAACCGAAATAATGTTGAAATTAAATATGAAATGAAACTGCGAAGAAAATAATTATGCCACTGCAGTAATATTCAAAATATATGGCATACATAAAGATATCCTTCTTAAAATAAATTTCCAAAAAAATAGCAGAGAGGACAGTCACACGCTCTTTATTCTCTTACTCATGCTACTTTTATTTTAATTATATTTTGTATTTATTTTGCTAGTGGTGAGGTAAAATATGTTTCTTCTTTAAATATTTAAGCATTATTTCTTCAAACGTCGATACTGATTTTATAATTATTTTCAGAAACAGTTTCATTTCTTATTTAATTTCAGATTTGTTTTGGTTAATTAACAGACATTTTTTCGGTTAAGTTTTGTTTCATTTCATATTTAAGACTTGCATACTAATACTCATACGCAGGATGAGGCAAAACGTTTACTCCTTGTAGTTCCGATAATCTTTCCTTGTTCAAACGAGAAAGATGTTCAGGGGCACTCAAAACTGCATAAACACTGCCTAGCTGTTCACAGTGAAGGTTTGAGTCCACTGACCGATCATAAGGAGCAAGCTCAGAGAGTACAATAATTGTCCTTTGTCTGTAGTATGGGGATGATTGCAGTGTGCTATAATTAGTGTATATGTGTCAGTGTCAAAGTACTGTTGTTTAATATAAGTGTTAAAAACAAATGTGGCACCAATTTTAAATCCAAAATTTTTGGTTTATTATTTTCAATAATAGACCTTTTTGTAATCGAAAAATATTTGTAACATCTCCTCAACTCAAAATTTGAGGTTTTACTTTTCTAGATACGTAGAATCCAAATATTGAATTTAAAAAAAATCCGTCCGTCCGCCGTCCGCCGTCCGCGGCTTTTCTCCGAGATTGCTGGACCGATTTTCTTGAGATTCGATAAGATCTTATATGACCATAACTCGGCCATTTATAAAGATAGAGGAGAAATGTAATGTGTTTTGGAATAAGCATAACAAGGCATTACAAAAAAAAAATCTATAAAATTGCCGATTAAAGATCTTATTTGCCCATAACTCGGCCATTTAGATAGAGGAGAAATGTAAAGTGTTTTGGAATCACCTTATCAAGGGAATCAAATAAAAAAAATAAAATAAAAAAACGAAAAATAATGAAATCTCTATCTGTAAACGCTTTTGGTTTATTATTTTCAATAATTGACCTTTGAAATCAACCAAAGAAAAACATTTTGTAACCCCCCTCCCTCCCCCTTCAAAAGTTGAGATTTTACATTTCAAGATACGTAGGCAACCAGAAAAAGTGTGAGAATTATAGACCAATATGCCTATCCTCTGTAGTATATAAATTATATACAAGAATACTGGAACAGAGGCTCAGGAGAATGGTGGAACATGGTCTGGAAGAGGAGCAGGCTTTAGGCCAGGGAGACAAACCCAGGACCATATGTTCTCACTATGAATGGTTGTTGAGAAAGCGTGGGATAGAGGAAGAAAGTTATATTTGGTGTTCCTGGATTTGAAGGCTGCATTCGATTCAATTCTTCGCCAAGAGATTTGGAATACTCCTATTCATATTAATACTCCTGGGATATTAAAAATATTTAAATAAAAAATTCTTAATTGCAGCAATATTATCAAAGATACAGCAAATAATGTTTTATTTGGCTTTAAACCCGAAGCGGTAATAAATTAGGGTGAGATGACATACAAGATATTTTTTTTTTGCACTTTAAAGCTCTAGATAACATCTAAAATATTATAATTTAATTTAATATTGTAATGATTTTACTGGTCCAATTTTTCCAAATTGCCGTAGATTTATAATTAAGTATCTCAAGGTTTTTCTCTCGGATATTTTAAAGTATATACGAACTTAACGAAACAAGAACCGAAGGGAATATTTCATTCAGAAACTTAGGAACAACAATCCGGCACGCACACTGGGGAATGTCAAGAATCTATTGTATGCGCGATAAGCCAATAAACCTGATTCATTATTCTTCAAAAACAGTTCAAAACCTCACTGTCACGTGGATGGAAAACAGTTCAAAAACTAAACCAGGATGAATCAACCTAAAACAAACATCAAAACCCAAAAAATGTTAATGCTACTGTGTTTACTAGGCATGGTATAGTCAATAGTCATGATTCTGATTTTAATCAAGACTTAAAATAGTGCTGAAGATAGTAAAGTCAGGAAATTTTAGGGATCAATTTACATTAGAAAAAATATGAATAATGTGGTAAACTTAAACGGACTTTGAAGATATTGGTTATCACTATATTAATATAATTAACAAAACAGATATATAAAAATAATGAACAGGGGTTTATTTTAATTTTAATTAGAAGCAGGCATAGTAGTTGATTGACAGGATTATGTAAATACTATCATATATTAACCAAACAACACTGGGCACAGTTCAAACAGATCACACAGTACAGATGGGCAATGGCAAAAGGAGACAATTATGTTCAACTGCAAGTATATTAATAATTGTTATTATAATGATTTTAACTGAGACATAGCCTCTAAATTAAAAATTGATTTTAACAATATTTGTTTTAGAACTAGGATGACAAATAAGAATTTTCTTATACGAATATAACAACAAGAAAATAATCTTACATTGGCAAATATGGATGAAAAAGTGGAAGATATACGAAAAGAATTTCATATTGGGAGGATGAAGTATTGTAGACTTTTGCAAACATTTGATTAGTTATTTGGCGATTTCTCTTTGAAAAATTGTTTTATGTAGTCATGAATATTTTGAAGACCTTAATTGTACATAGAATAATTTTTAATTATTGATTACATATGTATATTTAATTTTTGATTAGCTGATTTTGTTATAAATATTTTGTACTTGATATGCAATATTTGTGTAGATTTTACTAGGCAAGGAAAGCTCGAAACGTTCTGATAAATTGCGAATAGGAATTTAAAGTGAGAAAGTCGATAAGGAAAATTTTTCTGAAATTTAATCATTTTTAAAAGATTCATTATTATTATTTATTTATATAGTTTGGCAGTAATTTATTTGCCATCTGCAATTTTTTTGTTTGCAATAATCAAATTTGCGCTCAAAAATAATCATAAATATTGAATGCGCGATGAGCCTATAAACCTGATTCATAGGCCAGAAGCTGTACGCCCTTATTGAAGATATGCCCGCCTATTTGTATCTGCGAATCTCTAATCACTTTCTCCAGACCTAGGTTGAATAGAAGGCACGCCAGGGCGTCACCCTGCTTCAATCCATTCCTTGTTTGTAGGGTATCTGATAGATGGGACTGGATCTTAATTTGACATTTAGAGTTGGATATGGCCACTCTTACCATTCGGACCAGCTTGGACGGTACATTCATCTCCCTCATTGCCTTATAGAGCATCTCTCGATTTATAGAATCATACGCGGCCTGAAAGTCCACAAACAGATGGAGCGTACCAATTCCATATTCCAGCGTCTTTTCCAGGATTAACCTTAACGTGAAGATCTGGTCAGTCGTTGATCTACCTCGCCTGAACCCACACTGGTAATCCTTGATAATATCCTCTGCATAATAAAACCTGATTCATATTAAATGAAATTAAACTGAGTATTCCATGCAGATATTTAGAATATTTTAAACAGAATATCAATATCCAGCATATATATATATATATATATATATATATATATATATATATATATATATATATATATATATATATATATATATATATATATATATATATATATACATATACATATAGTTTAATTAAAGAAAAAGTTTAAGTGCTGTAGAACCTTTTTAAGATATACAATCCAACAATAATAATCATAAAAGATATTTTATCATATACATTACCATACTTTAGGAGTTTATTAGTTATATTTCATATCAGGAATCTAGAAAGACGCATCATCATAGAGACAGCACACCCATTCATGAGATACAATCACATACAAATATAGTATACAATAAAGTCTCTAAAATGCCAGTAAATAACCAACGATTTTCTTCTAGTAATTTTATCTGAAGAATTGAGGGAATCATCATCCATGGGTTTCAACCAGTTTGTTCATTATACAGATCAAGAATGGAAATTTCTTCTGCTAAATAATTCATAAATCTTCATTGATATTGAAATAATTTTACAATATTGTATATTATGATTCATTTTCCGGGGCAGTAAATAAATATCACAGTGCAACAGTAATTTTGCGACGCAGGGTTTCAGAGTCTAATCTGGATAATGCCAATGTTCCAAATACGAATGAAATACCATGATTGGCAAATTTACTACATTTTTCGAAATAATGGCAATACATACTATAACTGACCTAGTTTATTTTTTATAAGCCAAAAAAATAAAACAATAAATGGACTCAATTTGAGCAAAATTACAATACATGGCGTACCTAAGTTAATCAATTTATCTAACTTCACACCTAATAAGTATTCCGAAAAAAAAGAAGGAATTTTTATTCCCCCATGGTATTTCAAAGAATCGTCAAAGAAACCATCACGGAATTACTGCAAGAAGATGTGGACTGAACGAAAAAAGAATGTATATACATGTAGATAAATATTATAAAAAATGTTTATACTATGTTATGTCATTTATTTGATAATATATACATGAAATAATATAAATGTGGTTATGAATTTAAATTTTAAATAAAATAGCACGTCTTTCTTCAATTGATATTCAGAAAAATCTAATGATGCTTCGTGTTAAATTGATGGTTCATGATATATCTTCTATTATAATAAATTTATTTAAAGTTTTTAAAACACCAACAAATCATAACACAATTTTGAATCGCTCCAAAGGTTTTTGTAGATATTTTAAAATTTCGTATTAAAATGTGTCTTATCTTTCTGTTATTTTACATTCATGTTTTGTCAAAAATGACACTTTGGAATTCCAAGAATTTAGTTAAGAGAAAAAAGACGATCTTTGCAAGAAAACCCTGAAAATTGTATAAGGACGAACGTTATCTATAAATATTAAGAATGGAATATTTTACTGCTAAATAATTGCTCGAACACAAATCAGAACTATTGAAATCATTCCGTTATATTGTTTATTACAACTCTTTTTTCTTGAAAAAACTAAACATCTCAAAGAATCGTTAAAGAAACCATCTCGGAACTGCCATAACAAGGACTTGGCTTTACATCTTTCATATATTTACATAATGGTATTTTATTTTTACATTTTAATAATGTTTGTACGTGTATATATTATATAATTTTTACTTCCAACGATTAAATGTAAGCAATATTAGCAATCTTAAGTTAAATAATTAAACTGTTCATGAATTAATGAACTAAAATCGTGCAATCATATTTAAAAATATTTATAGTGCTTTTGTTGTATTGTGAAATATCAGGGAAAATATAAAACCCTGAATATGAAGGAAGTCATCTAAACATAGCATATATGAATATTTGAACCTTAAAACCAAAAAAATGGTCTGAAAGTTGTTTCTCACAAACTTACTGATTCGGGCTTAAAAGCACCTGTAAACCCATAATTCTTTAAGCTTGATAACCTATATTCACTCCTCTGAATGTCATATAATTCTATCCTGGTGAATTTCTAGTTTCACAGTTTCAATAGAATTTAGAAAAAATAGTTATATTTTTTTATTCAATATATTGCAGGTGATAAAAAACAAAATGGTAGAAGATGGCGGAAGATTTTTTTATATAATATCATTAATATTGGCCTAAATTTCATATATATAATAAAAATTTAACCCGACAAGACCCGGCACACAAACAAAAATACCTTTATCTGAAAACATTAAGTAAACAAAAAGAATAATCCAAGCATTCCTTATTCCAGTTCTTTAACGAGCAATGTATAAAATAAATCAATGAAATGGTAATTTCAAAATTAGTATGTGTACTATACATCGATCGTGTATCTTAGTTCATAAATGTATCTAACTTCAGATCTAATACCTATTCCGAAAAAAAAGTATTTTTTTAAGGTTTATTTAAAGAATCGTCAAAGAAGCCATCACGGAACTACTACAAGAAGATGTGGACTAAACGAAAAATGAATGTATTTACATGTTGATAAAGATTATAAAAATGTTTATGCTATATGACGACATTTATTTGATAATACATACATGAAATAATATAAATCTGGTTATGAATTTAAATTTTAAACAAATAAATAGCACGTCCTTCTTCAACTTCTATTTAGAAAAATCGAACGATGCTTCGTGTTAAATTGATTGTTCGTGACATATTTTCAATTATAATAAATTTATATAAATTTTCTAAAACACCAACGAATTTTAATACAATTTTGAATAAAAATCGCTCCAAACTTTTTTAATAAATGTTTTAAAATTTCGTATTAAAATATATATGATCATCTTTCTGTGATTTTACATTCAAGTTTTGTGAAAAATGACACTTTGGAATTCCAAGAATTTAGTTAAGAGAAAAAAAAAACGATCTTTCCGAGAAAACCCTGAAAATTGTATAAGGACGAACGGTATCTATATATATATATATATATATATATATATATATATATATATATATATATATATATATATATATATATATATATATATATATATTTAAACCCTACAAACATGAGTAGTATAATTTTTCATATAAATTTAAAGGTTTTGAATCTGAGCGTGAGGTGTGGTTCGACGTGATGGTTGCTCTACGCGATAAGTTCCTTTTACATTATTCATACGAGTTAAAATTAGAATTGAGGATTGGCGTCCTGCTGTCCTTGGCTTAGCAGAACTGGACTGACCAGGGTAAGCTGGAGTGGATTGACCAGTATATAATATCTGCCGCAGTCCTGGCCAGGAACTACATCTCGCCATGTCGCTCTCTCTTATCTATCTCTTCCTCTTCTCTCTCCTCCACCTCGCTGTCCCTGTAAGTATATATCTTTCTATCTCACTGCCACTGATACAATATCAATTCCCTATTCCCATTAGATCGTAGAATATTCTTCGTTTGGTTGCTAACATTTAATTTGAAATGCAATTAAAACGAACTCAAAAATATGAAATACTTATGTTTTGCCCATATTGATTTTTAAGAACTAACTTTATATTTAAAAAAATGAAAATGAACAATCACTGAAATTTTATTTTTAAATTATAATTTTTATTTTTCTTATAAATTATTCTAAAAATAATTAATAAATCATAAAAATAAATTTCTATTTATTTTTGTCTCTGATATTGGAAAATAAAAAATCGATGATTTATAACTTGTCTAACTAAAAATTTTCAGAAAAAACAAAAAATGTAAAAAAAGCACCATTCCAAGTATTTAGAAATAAAAATTTATATTTTATATAATGCATTACATTTCCTACAATTAAAAGTTTTTTTTATATTTTTTATGTTAATAGGTCTCTTGTTTGTGTCTACAAACAATTCAGTTCTTTTGAGAGAGAAAAAATATAGTAGAGTTGTAGATAGTTTAAAAGAAAAAAGGCTTCTGCAGCTTAGGATTGATAATGGATGAAAACTTTTTTAATTCCAAAAAACAAAACAACGAAAAATATCGAAAATATAAAAAATACTTAATTTTATATGGAATTAAAAGTTTATTATTTATTCAATTTATAGTAGTTTGCTTATTTTTTTATTTATTTTCAATTACTACATTTTTATACGATATCTCCCATTGTTTTTGTGAACATTTAAAATCATTGTATATTTTTTTGCAGTAACTAATTAAAAATTCATCATGTTTGCCATAATGAATTAGGGCAAACATATAAGCTTCAAAAATATAATCTGTCTTTATTAAGAATGATTAACATTGTGAAGAATATTGCCTTAATTAGACCGTTCGTCTTCGTGAAAAAAATCAGTAAATATGACAGTGTTTACTAATTTCATATTAAAATCCGTTGATTTAATAAATAAAGAAACACATTTGAGTGATATAAATGTTTTGTGTTTAACACTTGGAAGATCGCGTCCGATCTATGAGATCCAAGGAGCGATCATTTTGTTGTGGTTTTAAACTCCTTGGGAGTAGCGAACCGTCTGCCGCTTGCAATTTGTGTACCGAAACGTAATATAAAATCATATATATCAGATCAATAGCGACCTAATTTTTAAGTTTTGTTGATTTACCCTGTTTAATTTTTTTTCATCTTGTATTATAATGTATTATATTTGTTCAGTCAATTGTAGTAATTGCTGCTGTAAAATTATTTCTTTATAAAACACAATGCCACCTATACTACCTACTTTATTTTCTGAAGTTCTCTTAACTTTTAATTCAAATTAACTTATGTATCGGATTGATTCCTATTTTTACTTTGACCCCAAAGATTTAACGTCCGGGGAACGCGACAACGAATGTAAATAGACCGTCCGGCGCCTATCTTTGAAATATTTGAATAGTTTGTTCTTAATACAATTAAATCTTAATTAAAATGCTCATAGTGTTAAGTAATACTCATATTAATTTTTAATGGTATGCTGAATTTGATGTTTTGGTTCCTAATCTATTTTTGGTCAAACATAGTAATATTAATTTTAATTCTTAATTTAATAAGGATTCTTCCACTTAAAATGCTAAAACCGTCGATTTCCAATGCTTTGTCTAGTGACATAGACAGAAAACGAAATATAATAACGGAATATGGCCTTCATAAACAAGAGCTTATCTGTGTGTGTGTGTGTGTGTGTGTGTGTGTGTTTGTCTGTATGTGTCAATAGATGGACGTCGCACCGCCAAGTGTCATTTTTGAGATGCTGCTTCGGAAACTAGTAACCAAATTCAGGGTCACTTTTTGAGCCGCCGATTTATAGTTTAATGGGCGTACAAGGAAAGTCGTGTGTTGTTCACATCAGATATTTTATTAAATATGTTTAAAGTTCATTCTATATCATTCTAAATTCGTACAATGAGAAATTTATTGGTATTTTTTTAACAAATTGAATTGGTGAGGTGGATCTCGCCGACCATTAGCAATCTACCATGTTACCCTGAGACAGGTGCTAAAGTCTACTACGGTTTGATATGCATTAGTTATCTTGAAATTCTCTGATATTGATCTTTTATAATTTCTATAAAAGAACTTTGAAAATTCCAAACATTTTTATTTAATTAAATAAAATATACTTAATATGCTTCCATTATGGTAGTAAAGAAATATATATAAACGATGTAAATACTATTTATATAAATTTTAGGAAATGTTATGTAGTATATAAAATATCATAATTTTGAATGTTTTTGCAATTTTAAATACATTTATGCATAGTATGTATGTATATATAATTAAAAAAAAATCCTACATGAAATCTAATTTTGTGGGATAAAATAATTTCATTCGAATTAAAAAAATAAAATAAAGTAAAATTTTCAGTTACAGTTTATAAATTGTTATTTTAATTATGTGTATTACATAGCTTTGAAAATGGTAAGTAATTTAGATATTTATAAAAAATATTATTATTAATTATAATTATAAATTTCATTGCCACCAAATCATGCACCGGCCTGAATTTAATTTAATTAATTTGAATACTTCCAGCAATTTATTTCAGTTATTTCAGGTAAGTCATGTTTTTAGTTGAATAGGGAGGGATCACTCAAAAACTAATCAAGGTAATTAAGTTCCAATTTCACCATCGTAAAGTAGTCAAAATTATTTTTAAGAAATATATTATATATATATATATATATATATATATATATATATATATATATATATATATAATAATTCATTATTGACTTTAATGTACAACATGTAGCCATTGAGTCTAACCCACTTAGTGTTAATTTGAAACAAAACAACAACCATAATTATTATAGTCCGACCTTTACAATATAGGTAAGATAATATATAGCATATTGTCATTTAATTACAGTTACTTTCCTTCTGCAGTTATACAATACAATATGTAACTTTTTTAATTAACACTGATTTATTAAATAAATAATTTAAGTCAGGACATAATAGTATTAGTTATAACCACAGAATAATAATTTTCCAAACAAATGACGCAAATAAGGAAACAAATAAATACAATGGAATCAAAGTATTTAGGTACTAATCCGCAAATACTTCATTGCAACAGTTATCTTATTCTTTCTATAAGTTAAAATTAAGATATTGTAGAAGTATATAAAAATTTTAACTATTAAGGCGTATGTGAAACATTCACATTAATAAACAATAATTAAAGCCTGGATTCCGAATTTTTACATATAAACTGTAGATAGAAAAAATGTTGTTTAATTTTTCCACGCTGTCCATAGTGAGTACATTTTGCAGTGATAATTCATCATCATGTTGGACAATATATTTTTGCAGGAATAGTTTTCTTGTGTTAATAAAAAATTTACAATGCAATATTATATGTTTTAAACTACTGATTATGGTTTCATGGCACCACTGACATTTTTCATCAGTTCTGAGAACATAGGCGTTATTCCTATAAAATATTTTCAAGCATTCTGGGTTCGAAATTCTTATCTGACTCACGGCTCTTAATTTTTCTATGTTTATATTGAATTTTAAATAGCTTTTAGGTTCAGGATTGGTATAGGTACAAATAGTTCTGTATATTGGATTGTAATTTGAGTTAAATGCTCTATATCGTTCGACAGTAAATGATTTGTTACTTTTTCAAGAATAACGTTTTTTTAGCTAATAAAACATTGGAGCTATGAAATTCTGCAAAATATTCCGCAATGTGATGGGTCATAGCTAGCGTTTTAAGTTGTGAAAACCAGTCAAAAGTCAAGTCCTGTTTTTTGTTATCTAACTCAACAAGTCTATCGAAACATTTACGAGGTAATCTATAATCAGTTAACAACTTTAGGATCGTCACGATAAGTGGGTTACGACCTGTTTCTAATCGTACAATATAATTTGGAGTACATTTCGGCCAATAATATAGATATTTTAAGAATTTTAACTGAGCTACTTCGATGTTTGTATAATAGCTTAAACTCAAAATTTCTGGAGCATAAAAGAGTGTTGAGGATACCACAGAATCAAAGAGTGTCTCCCGTGCACAACTTTTACCTCTTCTGAGAATGTCTCTCACATTCGCTCCTGCTACGTTATAATTCTCAATAAAATGCAAGAACCTTCCGGAGGATGAAAATGGGACTCCTAAATAGGTGTACGATTTTGTATATTCCAGTATTTTAGCATTCCAAAATAGTGGCTTTAGTTTTTTATTTTGGGAGATTTTGCAACACTAATATTTTAGATTTTTCGGGATTTAAAATTAAAGAATTTTGAACGCAATATAATTCCAATAATTCTAGGTTTCTATGAGTATCATGCCATGAAGTATTTAATAATACTATATTGTCTGCTAATAGAAGCTGTCGGATTTACGGCCTCCGATTCCTTCACCTGGCCCAATTTTCCGGTTTTTTTTTTTGTGTACACTCATTCTAGGGGCCCTGATCTCATATTTGTCCCCCCCCCCTAGCGACGGCGGCCAAACAGCGCCGCGGACACGCCAGGAGGAGGCCGCCTAACGGGATTAAGCCTCACTTCAGGAGAGCTTATCGCTTGTAGAGGCTTCTCTCCCCCCACTCGCAAGACGGCCGCCACGGGAGACAGAGGTATCACGCCGTGATCAAGCTGCGTCTGAAGCAGAGCTTTCGCTACAATCAGCTCCCGAGCCTCACTACCCCGGACGGAGACGGCGCGGCACAGAAGCATGTAATGGGACCTCAAGGCTACATCCATTCAGATAAGCCATCCTTCATAATATGAGACCCCCCAAATCTCTGTTAACCAGTTAATTAAGTTAATTAGTGTCAATTGGATTAATTCACTAACGTTAATGCCCCTTCAGGGAAACAATTTAATGCCCAACAAACATATATTAACATGAGATGTGGTAATTTTTCTTTCACGTTCATGAATATTCACAACTTTATTTTTTAATATACAAGAACGGGGTTTCCCGGTCATAAGGCATGTACGAGCACCATTATTTTGGAAAAACGTCAGAAAGAAGATAAAGAGCGTTGGACTGAGACTCTCCCCTTGTAAGAGACCGGAACTAATACCTATCTCCTCAGATAATTTGTCGCCGACTTGAATTTGCATCATTGCATTGTCGTAGAGTGCTTTAAGTAATCTTATTAATTTACCACTGATCCCAATGTCAAACAGTTTTTGCCAAAGAAGGGAGTGGTTTATGGAGTCAAATGCCTTTTTGAAATCAATAGATGTAGCAAAAGCATAACTCCCCTTATTACGAAGATTAATGCCTATCAATGCCATAAGCGAAAAAATCCACACATCCTCTTCCCGTTCTAAATCCTACCTTTTCTTCGGGGATAAGTTTTTCACTTTCAGCTCAACACTGTAACCTGTATGCCAAAATAGCTGTAAATAGTTTTGTGATATTGTTGATCAGGGATATGCCTCGGTAATTATCTACATCTTTTTTGTTTCCTTTTTTGTGCAGTAGAATTAGTTTTGATTTAGACCATAAGTTCGGAATTTCTTCCGTTTCCATTATATTATTGAAGAGATTTAACAGGTAATGTTCCCACTCTGGAGTTAAACTTTTAAAGACTTCATTGGTTAGATTATCGAAACCGAGAGATTTATTATTTTTGCTAAGTTTAATACAGTTTTGAAGTTCTTCTAAAGAAAATAGAAGATCCAAAACTGGATGAGTCACTGAGAAAAACTTCATTTCATACGCTGATATTTTTAAAATTGGTCATAAATTATAGTACATACTTTGATGAGGACTAGCCATAATAGAAATAAATAATTGGGAATTCTGAGACAGAAGGAGCGAGCTTCAACTTCTAACAACAGACTGACTAGGGCGCTGGTAACGTTGCCGCCAAAACATGATGTTCCGTCCTGCAGACCGTGGCCGTCCGACGGGTCTGCTTCAGGTGTCATTAAATACTCCAAAGATCTGTCTACTCAAATCCAATTCCATATAAGAGTGAAAGTAAAAAAAATCGACTTTTGGCCAGCCTTTCAGGTCAAATACCCCACTGTGCATCATAAAGTAAATAATTTCTATAATAAATATGGTTTGTCTTAACTAAATACATTGTATGGGGGTTTTCGGAAGGACCAATTGCGAAAAGATTTATTTTATTTTTACAATCACACTTTACTTGTGAATGTTTTTCTCAGTCCTCTGCTCGGCTGCAGATATCCCACCCCACTTCAGGAAAAATTCTCCATTTATTCCGCTTTTATTTCGTATAAATGAAGTTTGTGTTTCTTCTGGGATTGGTCTAGAATTGGCACCTGATTCGCCAAGAAGTGTGGTGTGGAGTATAGATTTAGCCGACAAAGAATTATTTAGAGAGTAAAATTTATCAAATATATTTTCTCAATAGTCAACAAAAAGGACTAATTCTGTATTTAATAGAGCATCTTTATGAAATAAAACAAAACTTTACCAAAAAATATCTTTTAGTTAACCAAAACAATTCTGAAATAAAACTGTGAAGAAAATAATTTCACCGCTTCAATAACAATACAAATACAAAACATATTTAAAATAAAAATATCCACATTGAAATTAATTTTAAAAAATACCAGAGAGAAGACCACACATTCTTGCCCTCATTAAAACAGCTTCTGCTGTTGCTTTATTCTCTAGTTCATGATATTTTTATTTTAATTATGTTTTGTGTATTTTTTTTTTATTTTTGTTACTGATGTGGTAAAATAATTTTTTTCTTTAAATATTTAAGGATTATTAATTTTGATATTTCGATGTTTATTTTATTTTTATTTTCAGGAGCGAATCCTTGACCAACCCACAAAAGAAACCTCAACTTCATTTACACAAAATAAAAGCCTGGCAATACAATGGCTTTAGTTTAGCCAAACCATATTTCTTAAAAAGAATTTTGACTACTTTACAATGGTGAAATTGGAACTTAATTACCTTGAGTAGTTGAAGAGTGATCCCTCCCTATTTAACTAAGAACATGACGTCTAAAATAACACTAAACTTAAATTTACTGCTTTTATGTGACCATGGTTCATATGAACTTTATTCAAGCTCTTGATATGCAAAACCAGCTATATATATATATATTGATCTTGATTTGGTGGCAATGAAATTTATAATTAATAATAATATTTTTTATAAAAATCTAAATTACTTACCATTTTCAAAGATATGTAATATACATAATTAAAATAGTGAACCCCCATTGAAGAAAAGGAAGCAAGAACCACAACTGGAGAATCTTCTAGGTTTCAAACCTGACCCAGTAGGTTTTTCAGAATACGAAAACGGTTTTAGAGAGACGCTGAAGTCCTATTTTATTAAGGGGGATGATAACTACAATGTTTTTAAGTAGTATCAGAAGCGAACTTTTTAAAAAAAATCTTGGATTGCCTCCGAGAACGTAAAGTAATTAAAATAAACTTGTGAACGGATTGCGTGTTGGTGAATCAGTTAGGTGAAACAGTAGATGCAGCGTTCAAAACGAAAAATAAAGCAAGGAGAATGAAATAGATAAAATTATAAATAACTGTTTATAAATAATCAAATGGAATCCCAGTTGGGTGAATGCGAATTGAAGAAAAGCGCCTGGTTGCTTTACGTGAGAGAAGAGTTAAGATTAAGAGTGAATCAATTCACCCCATTGAGCGGAAGCACATACATAGAATTACCAAATAAAATTAGGAGTAAAAGTGTCTGTTTAAACGCAGAAAATAACGATTACTTCTGTTTCAAATTATGCAATATAGGTATGCCTTTTCATATATTAATTTACCACTGCCATAAACGAGATAAAAGTGTTTGAAGCAAAAAGCGATATTTCAATAAATGTATTCACGGTAGACGAAAATAAAGATGTCTATCCTCTGAAAGTAGTGATAAAAGAATTAAATGATCATCGTGATCTTTTGTTATTGGTAAAAGGAGGAAAACAGCACTAGGTTTTCATAAAAGATTTTAATAGACTAGTTGGCTTCCAAATTACGAAATAAAAATAAATATTTGTAGACCCTGCTTCACAAACTTTTATTCAGTCGAGAAATGCTCTGAATTTATTGCTCAATGTTCCGATCAAAGACCTGCAAGGATCGAGTTGCCTGTGGAAAATAGAAAAAAAAAAATATTTCTTATCGTAAAATGAAGTTATTTTATTTTTTTTAATTTGTTTGTTTTTGCATTTATTATCGCATTTGGTCACTGGCACGGTATTTATTTACCTGCAAACCCAAAAAAAGTTTGTGTGTAAAAAAAAAAATATAAAAATAAAAAAATAACCTACTCGAAATCCCCATCTTGACGTGGTAAGGAGGCTTAAGTCTGAAAAACTGACCAACCAAGTGGGGTATCATACGAATAACACAGGACGCGTAAAGAAGAATACTCGATATGAAAGGATACTGACGGATGGGTGGGAGGGGTGAAGATATATGAGGGGAGGAAAATGAAGGAGTGGAGGTAAAGGTAGGAAGAGGGTTGAGGGACCACACTTTTCAATCACCGAGACTCAAACGGTTAACATGGCGAATCTCGCTATTCTCCTGCTATGTTTTCTAGGTTGAGTTGAGCTTGATTTGAGTTGAGCTTGATTTCTATATAGCTGCTCATACATGAGTCTATATATATATATATATATATATATATATATATATATATATATATATATATATATATATATATTTTGGGATGCCATTGGGCAATCATTGAGGATGATTATCCCAAAATTAAGTATGCTTATGAATACTTTTGAATTTCTTACCTTGTCCTCTAAATTGAATACCTTTCCAAGGGTCTGGTTTGTGGTTACTATTATTTAATAATTAACCAAGATCATGTTCCTACTTTTAAGTTTAATACTAATGTTAATCAAAGTTACTGCTATCTTAATGAAATATATTGAAATTAAATATGGGCATGGTTACTAAAGAACAACCTCCTTGCTAACATTTATCTTTATTCCTCAAAGTTAAAACAACAAACTATTACAATACAAAGTTAACCATGGAATGATTCAGCCTAGACTTAGCCATTAATTGTTTTAACATAAATCTCTTATCTGAACTAATTGGTGTTGATGGTTCCTCAGGCGAAGGCTTGAAGGCGATGGTTGTAGGCTTGCATCAGGCAAGGTCAGGGTTCAGAGGAGCTTGTCTTGCATCCGCCGGTCTCAGTATAGCCGTCCTCCCTCAGCCTCGATCAGTTCAGAAGTCCTTCTCTCTCACCTCCTTCCTTCTATCCCCCTTTCTCTCTTGTTCTGTCTAAGAGGGGGTCGAAAACGTTGTTCATTGGCCGACTAGTTTTATAGAGGGAGAAAATTCTGGGATTTCATCGGATGGCTCCACCTCTTGTCCTGACAGCCGGTATCTGCGAACCATTATCCAACTAGTATAATTTAATCATACCTTTTCCAGGCGGTCTCCACTTTTTTCTCGAGGCCAGCCAAGCCTAAGGGGACCAGTTCTTAAAATTGATTAGGTGTCCCAGCTTTTGGCGTTGTTACAGTGTTAACTTCTCGGTAGGGTTTTTAATTTAACTTATCCCTTATCACTTATGTGGTGACATCTGTCATCGCCTATCAGTTACCTTCTTCTTTCTACCTGCTCGTCCCTTATTTCTTTTGTTCGCATCTGGTCTGTTTAAATTATATAACGATAATATAGTCCAATATCAATACATATTACTACTCAATGAGGCGAACCGAAAACGCGAAATTAAAGGACGAATATCGGGCATTCAATTCGTTTATGAAATTGTTATATTCGCAAAGATTCCTAGAATATTCGATGTTGTTATTGTCGCACACATCAAATATCACGGTTAGACCGATATTTACCAAGATCATCCTAAATGTGTTTTCTTACCTAAAAGATTTGCTGAAGTCTTAATCGATGAAATCCTAAGCGAATACAATTACTCTACAAACCGAGTAAGTGTAATTTGACGAAGACTGATTAATGATAGACACGAAATGGATTTCATGTAAGATAAATTGAAGTTTTTTTTTGTTTTGTCTATAAGATTTTTTTCCTCTTTTATCGTAGTAAGAAGATTTTTTATTTTATTTGGTTTTTGTTTTTACATTTTTTTTTTGCTCCCTGGCGAGATAATGGCTTATCAGAAAACCTAAGTATGCGTGTGTGTGTGTTTTATGGTCTCTGACACGATACTGATTTACCTGCAAATAAAAAAAGTGTGTGTGAGAAGAATCACACAGAGTCAGAGTCACGTGGTTCCTGAACGATAACACTCAAATCTGATTGGCTGTTGGGATCCCTCACCACCCCGAGAATACTGGAATCTGAGTGGATGTCGGGTTCCAACACTACCGATCATAGTAAGCCTGCCACCAGTCATGAAGCCAGCAAGTGGTGACCTGGGCTGAGCAGGTTCGGAGTTTCAATTGTTCAATGTGAACCGTTCGCCTCTTTCTGGATTCTTTGATGCTTTCAATCCTTCGCTATCTCTAACCTATTACTGACAATCGCCTCCGCCGTTTCTTCATTAGTGGTCGTACTCCCGCAATCTCGTCTCCACTCCCACACTCCTAACAAAACTTCGATGGGTGAGTACCCCGTGATAGAGTGTATCGAATGGTTATATGCAACTACGGCTTTTCTCATAGCCACATCCGCTTCATCTCCCTGCTCTTCCTGATACACACGTAGATGGTCACTCAGGGTACTGTGTAATCGCTTGATAGTTCCCCTGCTCTTGGGATGTCCCGGAGCGTTGAAATGCCACGCTATATTTAATCTTTTCGCTTCCTTCCTCCCTCTTGGTGGGCGTCTGTCGTATTTCGTGCGCATATAAATCACACGCCCCTATAGTTTCCTTAATGGTTTTCTTCATTCCATGCCCAAAATATTTCCTCCATAATGCTTGTAGCTCGTGCTCATGCACCCTGCGATGGTTCGTTTTCTTCTGGGGATTCCTCTCCTCCGTCTCTGCCGTACCGTGGTCTCCCTCTTCGTCTGCCATCCATTCGCTCAGAAATTGCCGTACGTTTCTTGATGGTTCCCCGCTATCTTCTTCGATGGCGTTGACCATGATGGCTCTTTGCAACCAGTCTACCACTATATTTTCCTTCCCTGACTTATAACTTATTTCCATATTTTACTGCCATAAGAACTCCTTCCATCTCGCGACTCTTACCGAGGATTCCTTTAGCCTTCCTACCCATTGAAGCGGTCTCTGGTCGGTGTGGACACGGAATATTCTTCCGAAAACATATGGTCTAAAATGGTCAATAGCCCATACTATTCCCAGTAGCTCTCTCTCCAGGGCACTATACCTAATTTCTGCGTCGGTTAGGCGCCTGCTAGCGTATGTTACAGGACGCTCTCCTCCCACACCCTCCTGAGATTTTTTTTTCCAATCCCCTGAATACTTATATTTACAGTTATTTACATTGTTTGACAATTTTCCTTTTGCTGAAGCTGAGCTTCATTTTAAGGAATTTTTTTGGTATTGGTATTTATATTATTTCTTATTTCATTCTTATTATAACAAAAGTGTTGGGGCACACTTTATTTTTCTGTTTGTTTTTCTTTATACAACTAATTTAAACCTAATCTAATCAACTTAACTAAAACCTTAAACTAAATTTAGTGTCTATTTCACATTCTGCACTGAGTTTCCCTCCACTACTTTCTGCCATCTAATTGGGGGTGGTGCTGGTGTTAGTGTCCTATATAGTGGGTTTGCTAGATAACCCAGCGAGTCCAGGAATTAGATATGCCTCCTCCTGATAAATTCCGGGACCGTTGGTAAATCTAGCAGGGTGGTGAAGTTCATGAGCCTTTTTCTTCTTCCACACCGTTGTCCTTACCATCTTCCGGAGCATCGAGTCTTGAAACCTCTGGAGGAGCCGCTGCGTGCCACCGGTGAGATGTGTGAACAACGGTGCCCCGTATAGCAGTGCCGGCCTCAATATACTCTTGTATACTTGTAATTTAAGGCGGAGTGAGAGCGCTGGCGAAGTCAGTAGGTGGTGAAGACGGTAAGATCTTCTCCTGATCGTGCTGGTCTTTTGATATAAATGGGTACTAAGTTTGAGATGCCGGTCAAGCTTCATACCCAGGTATATTATGGAATTGGAAGGTGATATGACGGTGTCTGCCACCTGGAGAGTCCTCGGCAGTGCTGATTTCTTGCCCTTTTGGTGCGAAAACATTACACAGTCCGTTTTAGCTGCATTGACCTGTATGTTGAGGTTTTTCAGCTGTTTAACTATCTCTTTACAGGCTTTCTCGGTCTGTTTTAGTGCATGTTTGGCGCTCATACTGGTGCTGTAGATGGCTATGTCATCTGCATATGCAGCGACGGTCGCTGTTCTGTAGTTTTTGCCAACTACCTCAGCAGTATATATTGAATACAGTGCTGGAGAGAGGACTGCTCCTTGTGGCACTCCACACTTCATATCGATGGTCCGGGATTGCTCATCGCGAACTCGCACAGAGATGGTCCTTTGGTGGAGAAATGAGACAATAACACTGTAGAGCTGTTCAGGGCATTCGAGATCTATGAGCTTACGGCATAGAATACCGTGAGACACAGGGTCGAATGCCTTTGTACAGTGAATGGAGATCATAGTCGTTGCCGTGTTCCGGTTGAAGCTGGTGTTCACCTCAGTTTGTAGCTTCATAAGATGATGTTCCGTACTGAGATGGGCTTGAAAACCGGTCTGTTCGTAAGGAATTACGGAGTTTTCATCTGAGCCTCAAGCACGAATTGTACAGGTTTGTGAGATGAGCAATCCCTTTGCTTGGAAGTTGTTTTAGTAGCACCGTCTGTACCCCTTCATGGCCAGGGGCCCTATTTCCGTGGGCTCTTCTGAGGATGGCTTTCAGTTTCTTCGGAGTGATAAACATGTAGTTGTTCTCCTTAGCCATCTCCGGTGTTGAAAGCTGGACCCCCGTCCGCTCATTTATATCCTGCTGGTAGTGTTCAGTTGCAGCTCGGCTTGCTCAGCATGATTCAGGAGGCGGTCGCCATCGTGTAGGCGGACATCAGAGGTCTTCTTTGTAGCTGCTTTTGTGAGCTTCAAATAAATGATCCTCATTGAATATAGTACAATAAGACAATAAAAGAAAAGCGTAGTGCCACCCTGTACGGAATTCTCCAGGGGTTCTTCTCCGTCTCTTCAACGATGAATTCGTCCCAGGACCTTTTCTTCTGGTGACGCACGCCGTTTCGGTACACCCTATACCTACGCTTAGTCTCTTCGCGGAGTGCAGGTCTCGACTTGTCGTCTCTGCACTCCTGGTACCTACGCCTTGCCCTGTAATACTCCCTCTTCAGTTGGATCAGGACCGGCGTCCACCATGGGACCGGACGTACTCTCGCCTTTCGGCGTCGGAGGGATGCACTAGCCGCTTCCGTGATAGCGCCCGTCAGCATTGCCACCCTGTGGTCAATATCTAACTCTACCTCCATGGGCGCTATCTCCTCCCAGTCTCTATCCGCGAGTACACCCTCCAGTTCACTGGAGAAGGCCCTCCAGTCCGCCGATCGGGTCACGAAGCCCTTTTCCATTTCTAGGGCGTTCTCGCTTTCCTCCTGCACCACACTGAAGACAATGACCCGGTGGTCGGAGCTCGTGTCAGAAGTAGGGTCCAGTCCGCAATGCGCCGCGCCATTGTAGCCGTGGCGAGTGTCACGTCTAACCAGCTCTCACCCCTCGCTCCAACAAATGTGGGGCCAGAGGCCTCGTTAACGATCACGAGTTGACACCTCGCCAGGCTCTCTTTTACTGCTCTCCCTCTGGCGTCTGTGCGCACTGAACCCCAGGCCGTGCTCCACGAATTGGTGTCAGAACAGACTATCGCGTTTCTATACCTTTCCGCGACAGCGTCCACGGCAGCTAGACTATCCTCGGCGTCAGCCGTTCTCGGCGGCATGTAGGTGGACACGAGGGAGAACGTGATACCGCCCCATCTTACACAGCATGCCGCCTGATCTGCCGTGGTGAAGTTCTTCAGTTCCATCACGTCGAGGGCAGGATTGACAATCACTGTTGCCGCTCTGGGCCTCCTCTCTCCACTGCTCATAGCGACCACCCTCGACGCTACACCAAATCCAACGACCACATTCTTCCGACAACATGGCTCTTGGATCGCCATGATGTCAACGTTCCGGGCGAGAGTACGTAACTCATCCGCGACCATTCGTCTTCGGCCCATGTTGACCTGCAGGATCTGCAGCCTACGCATACCGGGTCCTCTTCGCCAGCCCCTCCATCATCTCCAGGTGTATCGGGCACTCCCTGCTGCCAGCACAATGCTGGAGGTCCTTCCCCTCTCTGCCCTTCGCTTTGCAGTTCCTGCAGCAAGGGGCGGCTCCTCTGGTCTTCCCCGGACACTCACTTGCCTTATGCCCGGTACCCGTGCACCATCTGCACGCAATCTCCTTGCTGCAGGACTTCGCAGGGTGGCCATAGTCTTGGCACTTTAGGCAGAGCGGGGGGTCGAGGTAGTCTCTCATGGAGAGGCTCCACCATCCTCCGCTGACGTCCTTCTCCGTCAGCTCCATTAATGCCAGCCTGATGGATGGGTGGGTCTCCATCACCCAACTCCTCGTAAGTCCACTTCTCACTGGGGTGGAGAAACAGGCTCCTTTCTTTCTCCTCACACTTAACCTGTGGGATCTTTCCCCACAGGTATCTCTCTGCTGGGGGACCAGTTACCATCGGTCCCCTTCCCCTTCACCGTGATGTAGGTGACTATCTCCTCTTGGGGTTTGTGGACCGACTTTAGGGCCACTTTTCCCAGAACATCCGCAAATGTCTTCCTTCTGGGAACTTTCTCCTTCCTCTCCCTGTCCTCTTCGGCCCTAACCCTGGGTCTCGGCCTTCTCTTCTTCTTCTTCGCCTCTGTCCACGGATGCTCCTCTTCCTCTTCGTTTGTTTCCGTGACCAAAGTCACTCGTCTAACCATTTCCTTCTCTTCTTTCTGGGCCCTAGGTGAATGTACCACCTGCTTCATAGATGGCCCCGCCAATCTTCCAGGCTCCTTCCCTTTCCCCTTCCTCTCTTCTGCCCGGGTCTGGGCTGTGTGCTTCAAAATTTGGGTCTCCTCCTTTGACAGCTTTAGGGTGTCGATAATCCTGTCGACCCTGTGCACAGTTGGGGAGACCGACTTCTTCATTTCTTCGTCATAAGTGGCTCCGACGGCTTCACTTATAGAGTTTGCCACCATCGGGGCAACTACCGCCGATAAGTATTATGACCTCGTGGAGATAATCCGTGGCTAAAGCCTCTCTAACCACGTGTTTCACGAGCTGGGGAACTCCTCTCCACTTCTCTTCGAGGGCCACGATCATGTCTCTCATCTCCGTGACCCTCCCGTTCAAGTAGGCCTGCTGATCTAGGGTACACTTAGTCCTTTTGCGGAGGTACTCCCTCATGCCCTCCGCTGCTTTATTTGCCTTCGAGGAAGGTCTATCCTTATCTTCCTCTCGCGATGGGGGGGTTTCGTTTCTGGCCCTTTTGGATCTTCTCAGGTTCTGAGGGGTAACCTTCGGACCCTGGTTCTCCTCGGCCCCCGTCTCCTCGTCCGTATTCTTATAGGACTCCACGTCCGTCGAGGTGTAGGTCCTGACCACGCCACTATGAGAATTTGTGGATTTAACCGCCGCCATTTTGTTCTCGAGGTCCATGTTAGCTGCCATTTTGACCATCCTTTGTGGTTTTGGTGGCTCTTCTTTCTGATCCATCAACAAAATCTCGGTATTTTTCGGTCCCTCGACCGGGGTTTCAGAATCCCCAATTTACGTAATAAATTACGTAAAATTGGGGTTTCAAAAAAAGGTTTTTAACTGTGCGCTTTCCGCGCGTGGTTTTCACCTTACCGCACTTAGTCTAACTTATAACTAATTTCGGTCAAATGACCTCCTGTCAAACGCTCACCAAAAGTCAAATAAAATTAAAAACACAATAAACAAAATAAACCCTATAACGGGTGAAAAAACTTATAAATTTGTTGACCCTCCTGTCCTCCGGGCGTCCCGATTCGCCACTTAGTGTCCCTCGGGAATCACCCACGCGTACTCACTCGCGCCAGCACACCGATAACCACAGACAAGTTAAAAAACGCGCCTTACCTCACCGGTGTCCAGGAGCAGACTGAGCTCTAAGTAAAACTACAATGGGTGGGGATAATCCCACGGAACGGCCAGACGTAGGTCCTTCTTCATCGACAGCCAGAACGCTACTCCGGGTCATTTCCCCCACTATGTGCACGTTTATCTTGCCCTTTTTCGTCACCCAATGGTTTAGACCGATTAACGCCTCTCCTTCTACCCTGCACGCCCCCTCCCCCTCTCCCAGAGTGATTAATTTACACTCGCAATTCTGAACCCGGAGTGCCCCTTCTCTGCCACACAGTTTCTCCAACACCCCTCGGGTCATAATAGTTTGATCAGTCATAGCAGGCATCGCTCTCCCCCTTTCAACTTAATAATTGGCAACCAGCATGACTTACCTCTGATGTTGTTGCATGTCGCTGTGCGGTCGCCTCTCAGCGGACACTCCCCTCAGATTCCGAGGGTTTCTCTCTGTTCGTATACGCCGGTTCTTTTCTCCTCCAGCCTATTGATGTGGTTCTGGGGCGTCTATCGGTCACCCTGCTCTACCCTGTTTCTTCCACCTCTATCCTGGTTTCTTCTTCTCTTGCGCTAGCATCGACCATCTCTTGGTCGCATTCGACGAATGAACGGTCTCTTGGCAAGCCTTCCCTCTTTCCAGTCTCTTTCGCTAATTGGACCTTGAGGATGGTCACCAAAAATGCCATCCTGCCTTGTACCTCGCCTATACTCAAAGTTTAACGCATTTTTTCAGTGATCTGATTGAATCGGGCTAACAGCGCTCCCCCGTATTGTCCGCTCGTCTGACGAGGAGAACGCCTCTCCCTAAACATTTGGTAGATGTCCTCTTCAGGGGTCCACCTGCCTCCTCCGAAAGCCTTCTTCAGCCTCTCCTTAATTACCGGTCATGGTGTCTCCTCGTCTGCTTGTATTAGATTTAGAATATTCCTTTTTACTCTACATACCAGAGCTGCCTTCAATGCTTCGGCATCTCCAGCGTTAACAAGATTCTCTGATGTCTTGGCCTGTATCCTCGCCATAAGGCGATCACCACCCTTCAAAAAATGGTTAAGCTCACCTATTTCGCCGCCGAAGCGCTCCAAATCGGAAATCGCCCTCCTCAGATCCGCAGTCGCTGTCCTTAGCTTCATCCATTTCAGAGTGTTGGTATGTGCTTCCGCCATGGTCTCTCCTGGTAATGGAGGTAAGTCCGGTACGTTCAGCACTGCCGGACTTGCTACACCTTCTGATGCCATCTCGATTTTTCTTCGTCTTTGCCTAGTTCGAAAAGTAACAGAAGAAAAACGAGGAAGAGATCTAAAAATTTTCCAAAAAGAAAAAAAAAAGAAAAGGTCTCGCGTTACGATCTCCCGGGTTTCGGCACCAGTTATGCGACGGCGAACGAATTGAATTAAAAAAAAGGAAAGGGCTGAGAAATAACTGTCACGACTTCTGAAACAAGACTGTTTATTCATAGAAGTAATCCTCCTTATATACAATCGGACAATCGGAATGTTGTTTACATTCCAGGATGGTATTAACTCTGAACTCCAAGGGGGAGTCATTTTGACTCCACGTGGACTTCAGAAGTGTCAGAGGGGGGAGAGGGGTGGACTGAGACGCTCCTCCGCCCAGCTATGCCTCCTCCAGGTCTCCCCTTGGTATCACGTGAAGTTTCAACTGGAATGGACTTTCTCCTTCCTAGCTAGATAAGGTAAGTGCCATGGACAATGCGTCAGACTGACTCCGCCTAGGAATAACATGGGTGGTGAGGAGTCATTTTGACTCAGCACATGGAATAGCACCCACAAAGTAGGAGTCAATTTGACTCAGCACATGGAATAGACCTCTCTCTACAGAACCAGTTCACTAGTGTCCCATTGTCTCCTAGTTGCTGCAAAACGGGCTTACAGATTTCGGTAATATCAGAAAAAATATAAGGGAACTCCCACCTTCTTTCACGGATCCCAATTTCAAAAAAAGATAGATTGGCTTTCTCTTTTCATCTTCAACGAGGATATGACTGCTGTGCCATATAAGACCAAGAAAAAGAAAATGGTGTCGTTGGTATCGTCTATGCACAGTTCCCCAAAACTTCACCCATTCAGAAAAAAAACATTTATAATTCTTTCTTATAATACCACGAAGGGAGGGATTGACACACTTGACCTGCTGTGTTCAAACGTTCTCTGCAACCGTAAGACAAAGAGGTGGGCTCTTTGTGTTTTCTACAATCTGCTGAACTTGGCTTATGTGAAGTTATGTTGTTTACAAGCATAACGTCTACCGTAGGCAAAGGGAAAGGTCTATGAGTGACAAGAAGCCGGAAGAGTCATCGGACAAAACAAAAAGTGGAATCACAAAATGCAAGAAATCAGGAGGGACCTCTTCGAGAAGCCTCAGAACACGGCAGATAAAGCTCTGACTCGCCTACAGTTCCTGATCACTTGCTTACCTACAATTGCGGTTGGTTAGGCTCAAGAGTATCAGTAGTGAACTGAAGTTCCCCATTCAGAAAGCACTAGCCCGATCTGCAGTTCCTACTCAGCCAATTCCGTAAGCTTCTCCTCTAAAAGCTGGAACACCTAAACTCAATTCTACATCAGCAGCTGCAATGAAGTATTGCAGTATTTGCCCTTCAGCAATTAGGCGCACAACGTCCACTTCCTGCATAAAATGTAATCATCTGATTTGCGGGGCTCACCAGAAGAAATTGTGTCCTCACTGCTGATTTGTTCAAAATTATGTTACCTGGCTATGAACAGCAATTTTTCATAATTCGGTCTCTTGATTTAGGTTCTAGAGAACGATTATCTCTCCCAATTTTCCAATCTTCTATGGGGGCGATGAGTTTCTTTTTGTTTTGAATAAGTTTACTCCAGGGTTTATTCTATTGAATTGTCTTTTATATATAAATATGTACAAATTTTTTGAGCTTATCTAGTCAGCCTTTACTTCAAGAATAAATTAAGTGTTTGTTATTAGTTTGTCTTGATTTTATTCCATTTGCCCTAATAATTCATATTGAAAAAATTAGTATGATAATTTGGAGGTATTTTATCAACAATTAAAAAATTAAACAGTATTAGAAAACAAAATTATCCTAGATGTTTCAATGTTATATCAAAATATCTATTTATTTATAAGAATGGGTTAGCAATCAAATTGGAGGGATGACGATTGGACGATATTATATTCCTTGAGTGCTATCACCCTGAACAGCCCCTCGAACCGGGGTTCCTCTTTTGTCGGCGGAAGGTGGTCGGCGGTAAACGATCGAACCCAGCTTGATCCTATGTGATTGATCTGGCGCTGCCATACCAACCCGTACGGCTCTCGCCTCCTTCCCCTTAGAGATTCAACTGAGGGTCTTCGCTGTAATTTCCCACAACCGTCGCCGCCTTTGTGATATCGTGTCACGCAACTGCGTAGTCATCGCCGTTAAGAGGTCGCCCCTGTTGCGCAGGGGATGTCCGAACACTACCTCGACTGGTGTGAACCCCGTAGCCGCGTGAATGGTAATATTGTATGCCAAAGTCGCTCTTGGCATTGCCGCCTCAGGTCCTAATTCCCTATTGATATGAAAGAGGCGTAAATGTTCTCCTAGCGTACTATGGAACCTCTCTATGGCCCCCCTTGCCTGCGGAGTTGAAGTGCCAGTCGATCTGAAGTTCGGCACATTCCGTAGTAGTACGACTATTACGAAATTCCCTTCCCCCATCTGAGGCCACCCTCTGAGGCACCCCGTAGCAAGCGATCCACTGTGATAACCCTTCCCAAATAGCGTCGGTAGACCTTGACTCAAGCGAATACGCCATGGCCAGCTTGCTAAACGTATCTAAAATCGTAAGCCAGTGTGACCCCTCTAAGGAAAATACGTCCACTTGAACGTCTAATAGCGGAGAATTTGGTGTCGGGGTTATTTCCGGGTGAATAACCACTGGGTCTCGGTCGTATTTAGCTCGATGGCACACCGTGCATTCTTTCAGTACTGCGCGAACGGAGCGTTTCATATGGTGCCAATAATATCGCCGTTGAAGCGCAGCCAACGTTTCTGGAACTCCCCTGTGATTCGTCTTGCCCTCATGGTAAGCGCGTACCAGCTCCCGCTGCCGTCCCTCGTCTTTGATCGTCTCGACCAGATGCCTACATAAAACGAAGTTTCTATCCCCCCCTATGCGTTCAGTTTCCCACATGTACCTTATGCGGTCCAAAACTGTCTTATTACCGATGTACAAGTGATACGTCTTTCCCCTTTTAATTGTCGATTCCAGGATCGTTGCAATCTCGTTAGGGGTTATCGAGACTAAAGTTCATACCGTAACGATTCTATGCCGTCCATAACGCTCGTGCTCCGATTTAGAGATACCTGCGGTTCGGGTTTTCCAGATAATCTGCCGGATATGCCGATTAACTGGCGAATCACTTTCGGGGAGCTGGGATGGTCTCGCCATAGCCGGGGTCTCGTCCGCATCCACCGTGTCCTCATCTACGTGTACGCTGTCGCGATTGTCTGGGTCCTGCGACAGCCCCCCGCCGTGTAAGGGATTCGCGTATATCGCTCGGGAGAGCCAATCAGCGACAACGTTTTTGCTACCTTTTTGGTGAACAATGGAGAACGAATAAACCCGTAACCTTTCTTTCCAACGCCCTACCTATGCTGACAACTCCTTCAGACCGTCTGTCCACAATAGGGGCTTATGGTCGGTGCGAAGCGTGAAGTGCCTTCCAAAAATGTACGGCTTAAAGTATTCGACCGCACAGACCACTGCGAGTAATTCACGCTCCAAGGCGCTATACCGGGTTTCCGCATCGGAAAGTTGTTTGCTAGCGAATGCAATTGGGCGGTCCCCCGAATCATCTTGTTGTGATAACACTGCCCCGAGTGCCTTATCGCTCGCGTCGGTGGTAACAATAAACTAGCGTGAAAAGTCAGGAAAGGCGAGTACCGGTTCCCCCTTGAGTGCAAGTTTTCACTGCTCGAAACATCGCAAATGCTCATCCGTAAAAACAAACGGCCGCCCTTTCTTTAGCAATTGGGTCAAGCTCGCGATCGTGTCCGCTACATGAGGAACAAACCGTCGATAGTAGTTGACCATGCCGAGAAAACTCTTGAGGGATTTCTGATTAGCGGGTGGCTGTACTTTAGAAATTGCCTCGACCCTCGCTGGGTCTGGTCGTACTCCATCGGCCGACACTATGTGCCCCAAAAATTTTATTTGCTTCTGGCAAAACACTGATTTCGACTCCGACAGCCTAAGGCCGAATTCCCTAATTCTCGACAAAACCGCACGGAGATGGTTCTCATGCATCGCGGGGGATGGACTAAAGACAATTAAATCATCCATGTAGATCTGGCAAAAGTTTTCGCCCAGGCCGCGTAGAAACTCATCCATGAGTCTTTGGAAGGTAAGAGGTGCATTCTTAAGCCCGAATGACCTACGCACAAATTCGTAATGCCCCCTACCGAATGTAAAGGCCGTCTTCTCGTTGTCTTCGAGACGCATGCGCATCTGATGATACCCCGCTTTAAGGTCAAGCGTTGAAAACACCCGAGCGCCAGCAAGTTTGTCTAGCGTATCCTTCAACCGCGGTAACGGATACCTCTCGTCCATAGTGTTCTCGTTGAGTTTCCTATAGTCAACAACGAGACGGTATGAAGGTCCCGCCCGAGGATCGGTTTTACGTTTTTCCAATACCCATAATGGACTACTAAACGCAGAGGTGCTTTCTCTAATAATTCCCAGACGCAAAAGAACCTGGATTTCCTGTTAGATTATGGCAGTTAATGACTGCGGATATCTCCGCCCCTTCGTATACGAAAATTTATTTTATTTCGTGGAATGTCCGCCCGGTAGCCGGTAATGCCCCCCCCCCTCCTCATAGAACGCATCCCTAAACTCCTCAAGCAATGCTTCTATTTTGCCGCACCTTGCCCCCGCCGTTAGGGTAGTCGTACGAAAACTTGACTGCGCTGTTCGGAACCGGCCCTGGTGTGTCTTACTCCCCAACTGTATTTTCCAGTTGCCGTTACTCCCTTCTAACCGAAAACCAACCGAATCTAGGACATCACATCCAATTAAAACATCGTACTGGGGTGCTAATTCGCTCAGCACGTGGACAGCCATTGTTATGTCGCGCCCTGTTAATTCTCGCAAATTCTATTGATATTCTCCCAGCACTGCACAGGATCCGCTCAAGGTGGTTATCGAACATGTACATTTCTCAACCACGTCGGTACACCCTAGCATCCCTTTGCTCACGAGAGTACTCGTGCTCCCCGTATCACTGAGGGCCCTAACCTTCCCCTGACTCCTCTCTACTATGGGCATATCTCTACTATCCCACACATTACATACAGTATTTACCTCGTATTTATAGTCTCTGTAGTTGCCCGCGTCTCCTCAAATTTGGGTCTCCTTCCTCGCCGTTGCTGCTGTTGGCCGTAGTTTCCTGCTGCTACGTCCCTTCGTGATTTGTGCCCACGAAGTCGGCTGCTCCTCCTCTTCTCCGCTAGAGCTTGATAATGATGTCGCTTCCTCGGAGCTCGATGATGTCGCGCGACGTGCGTGCCGCGTCCGATGAGTGTTAACTTCCATTGGCTCCTCTCGTGGTCTCATCGAATGAATCCATGGACATGCACGTGCCACATGCCCCTTTTCGCCACACTCGAAGCATTTCACAGACGGGCAGTTCGCCGCAATGTGACCCGTCCTACTGCACTCGTAGAATCTCCTATCATCTTCACGTGGTTTCCGAGAGGTGAATCTTTGCCCATCTTCCTTCCTACGAAATCCACGCTCATCTCTGCGTGAGCCGCGATCCTCTTTGCGGCCGCTGCGCTGTTCATCTCTCCTTGACGGAGGCCTCTGAAAGTTTCTCCTATGCCTAGGTCCTGCTTGTTGCCACCCATGCTCCGATTGAACCTCATCTTCTTCCTGTTCACGCGCCTATCGGTCCATGACTTCTCTGACGCAGTCTAGGAATGTCTTTTCTGCAACGAATTTTTCCTTCGTCCTTAAATTTCTTCCTAACTGCACCTTCAGAATTTTATCGTAAATGGCCAACTGTTGGCTTGCCTCTGCCTGACCGACGGTCTCAACAATCTTCTCAGCAATAGCTATATATTGGCGTAGCATCGTTGCTGCAAAAGAATACCCCGACTGCCCTGCCTGGCGGGTTTCCGTAAACAGCCGATACAGATCTTCTTCCGGCGACCATCTTCCTCCGCCATACGCCTGTTTTAGCCGCCGCACCACCTCATCCCACGCCGTCAGTTCATCTGCCTGGATGTAATTTAAAATACTGCGTCGCACCCTTCCTACTAACGACGCCCTCAACTCTAAGACATCGAGTTGATCTACCAACCCTGCTGTTATCTTGGATTCCAGCAGCACGTGAATTTGTTGCCCTCTCTTCAAAAAATGGTTAAGATGGGCTACCTCACCTCTGAACTTCTCCAGCTCCGCTATCGCACTATTCAAATAGGTGGCCGTCGTGGTCATCATCCGCAACCATTCCAACCGCATCATTTCCGCATTAACCGCCTGCATCATCTCAGTGCCAGCTGCTGTTGAGGTGTTACTTTCTTCCGTCATCCTCGCAGACGTCTGAAGTTCGCTCTGAATTTCGCGTACGACTTCGCTTAAAGTGCTTGGTCGAAGCGGCATATGCACTAGCGAAATTAATTTCTGCTAGGACTCACTAATATCTAAGGCTCCCGGGTTTCGGCACCAGTTAAAACCTGTTCGGCATGAAACACAAAAAAAAAAGAGAGGTTGGGAGAATGAAGTGTACACCACAATGTCTAAAATACAACTAACTTTATTTACTTTTCTACAGCCTTATATAGGATTTGCTGTGTTTATTTATATATTTTCTCCATAATCCTTAATACATATATATATATATATATATATATATATATATATATATATATATATATATATATATATATATAAGTTAAGCTCCCGCGACTCGAAACTGATAAAAAAAACAGAGAAAGGAAAGGGGAGCAAGAAATAACACTCACTAGATCTGAACTGATACTCCTTTATTTCTCTCAGTAATCCTCTATATATACTATCTGAGTTATGTTTACAATCAGGCATGGAATTAGGTCTTACATTGTATTCCTCCTGACCTTAACTCCCCCCTACCAGTTTACGACCATCCGTCGTAAACTAATATGAACATGACTAAAAAACAAAATATATACAACTAAATACTTGAAAAACCTAACAACTAAAGTACAACACAAAATAATCTAATATATACAGTTTTGCTGAGAACACATACAATATTAACTTATCCGAAGAAAACATAACAACAAAAACTTATAGTAACTGTTACACAAAAACGAAATTTACTCTCTTGAGCGATACGACACATGTTTCGCTAACACTATATACACAACGATAAAACAAAACAAAAAAAAAATATATAAAATAGTACTAATACTAAAGAAGAACTGCCTCTCGCAAGATTATATACGGCGAAGAGGATGCTCCGGCCTGTTTAAGGTTGTTCTGGCTCACCCGCTGGTAGCTTTAATTGTTCAATGTGCACAGTTCTACGCTTTCTGGGTTCTCTCACGCTTTGAATGGTCACTATATTATGCTCTCTAATAACAATCACCCTAAATGGGCCCTCGTACCTTAGCAGCTCTTTACTCCTGTTGGACCCTACTTTCCTGTACACGATGGTTCCTATTCTAATGCCACCCCATATGTCTTTAACCTTCCTATTTTCCTTCACCACTCTCCTACGTTTTTCCCCCTCTAGACGTCCGCGTACTTTCTCCCACAATTTTCCTAACGTTATCCGATTATTGATCAGCCTGTCGGACGTTTCGTCGTTTGTCGCCGTCTCCCCACTGTCTCTGCGTCGTCCCCGAAGCCCAAAGAGAATCTCGAATGGGGCAAATCCCGTCACGGCGTGAATTGAGTGGTTGTATGCCGCCACTGCTTTCGGCATTGCCGCCTCTGGTGTTAGACCTTTATCTGCGTGGTACACACGTAGGTGTTCACTCAGCGTGCTATGGAGTCGCTCAATACCTCCTCTGCTCTTTGGGTGACCTGGGGTGTTGAGATGCCACGGCACATCTAGTGCCTTCATTTCGTCTCTGATGTGAGAGCTGTCAAATTCTCTGCCGCAATCTGATGATATCCGATCTGGAACTCCATAAAACTGGAACCACACCCGCAGAGCTCCTAACACCGCCTCAGATGATCGTTCGTGCGCCGGATATGCCATGGCCACTTTACTGAATAAGTCGAGCATAGTGACCCACTTGTGTCCCCTCCATGTGAAGGTGTCGATTTGTAAGTCACTCAACGGTGTTTCCGCCGTGGGGGTTTCTTCTTGCTGCGCTTTTGGCGGGTGCCGATCGTACTTCGTAGTCTGGCATATTTCACATCTCCCGATCACCTCCTTGATCGTCTTCTTCATTCTTCCCCAGAAATACCTGCGTTTCAACGCCTGTAGTGTTTCCCGCTCGCCTCGGTGGTTGGTCTTTCCCTGGTGGTATGCGAGCGTCATCTCTTTCTGCTGGTTCTCGTCGCGGATTGTCTCTACCATCAGGGTGCACCGAATAAATGTCCTGTCGATTCCGATCTGTTCGGTTTGCCATAATCTCTTTATTTTTTCCCAAATTGTCTCGTTTCCCACGTACAAATAATGGGTTTTTCCTGGTCTCGACGCATCTTTCAGTACCCGACTAATCTGATCTGGCCTGACCCCCGGTTGAGACCAAATGGTGGCGATTTTACGCCCTTCGTATGCCCCATAATCTATTTTGAGCAGCCCCGTTGTCCTCGTTTTCCAAATGATCTGCCGTCTTTTGTCATTAATTATTTGGTCTATCTGCTCCATATCTGTCGATCTCCCGTCTGTAGAGCTCTCCTCTGCAGTCGACTGTTCTGGGTCGGTGGCCTCCGGTCCATCCTGTTCTCCTTCTCGATCTGGCGTCCACTCCCGCAGGAACTGTCGTACGTCTCTGGACGACTCCCCTCTGTCCTCCTCAACCGCATTGATCATCATCGCCCTGGACAGCCAATCAGCGACAACGTTTTCCTTCCCCGGTTTGTACTCCACCTCCATGTTGTATTGGCTGAGGAGTTCCTTCCATCTAGTAACTCTAGCGGACGATTCCTTTAATTTCCCAACCCATTGCAGGGGTCTGTGGTCTGTGCGGACTGTGAATTTCCTTCCGAATACATAGGCCCTAAAGTGATCTATAGCCCACACGATACCTAGTAACTCTCTCTCCAGCGCACTATATCTCGTTTCGGCGTCCGTGAGGCGCCTACTGGCGTACGCCACCGGTCGTTCCCCTTTTTCCCCTTCCTGCGCCAGAACCGCCCCCAATGCATATTCGCTGGCGTCCGTGGTAATTATGAACCTCTTTTCAAAATCGGGAAATGCTAATACCGGTTCCTCTTGGAGTCGGGTCATGCACCTTCGAATATTATCTTCCATGTCCGGAGTTATAACCACTTTCTGGCCCTTCTTCAACAGATTATTAATGGGTACAATGTATTCTGCCATCTCAGGAACGAATCTTCTATAATAGTTTAAAGTCCCTAATAACCGCCGGATCCCTTGCACATCTCTCGGGATTGCCATTTTCCTTATCGCCTCCACTTTCGCACTGTCGGGTTTCACTCCCTCTTTCGATATAGTGTGCCCTAAAAAATTGATCTGGTCCTGACCTAACTGTGATTTTTCTGCGGACAACTTCAACCCGAATTTTCTTATCTGATCGAACACACTGCGCAAATGGTCCACGTGCTGAGCTTTGTCCTTACTAAATACCACCAAGTCGTCCATGTAGACCTGACATATAGATTCGTCTATCCCCCGCAGAAATTCGTCCATGAGGCGTTGAAAAGTAATGGGCGCGTTTTTGAGGCCAAACGGCATCCTAGTGAACTCGTAGTGGCCCCTCTCGAAGGTGAAAGCCGTCTTAGGTCGGTCCTTGGGGTGCATCCTTATTTGATGGTATCCCGCCTTCAAATCCAACGTGCTAAATACGGTCGCCCCGCTGAGTCTATCTAGAATGTCCTCGAATCTCGGTATAGGATATCTTTCGTCTACCGTATTCTCGTTCAATTTTCGATAGTCCACCACGACTCTATACTTTTCCTCACCTTCCGCGCTCTTCTTCTTTACCGCCCAGAGGGGACTATTATACGGAGACGTACTATCTACGATAATCCCTTGTCTCTTCAGAGTCTCTAGTTCCTGCCGGATATGCTGGCGCAACGCCTGCGGGTATCGCCGCTCTTTTACGTAACTCACCCTGTCTAGCTTCAGGGGAATCTCGTGCACGGTTTTCCCCGTTGCCCCCAATATCTCGCCCTCTTTGAAGAAAATATCGCCATATTCTTCCTTTATCTCATACCTCCAATCCCCCACTTGACTAATGGCTCCTACTCGCGCCTCGTCCTCTCCTAGAGATCTCAAACATTGATATTTCCTTCCCCCTATACGAATGTCCCAGCGTCCCTCGCTATTCCTGACTCTCGCTCCTATCCTTCCCAGCAAGTCACACCCGATAATACCTCCGTATTCCCTGGACATTCCCTCTACTATGTGGATTTTCAACTTCTCCTCCCTTTTTCCCCATCCCTCTAGGTCTATTATCGCCTCTCCCTCCACTCTACAAGGCCCACCTAGGGTGATTAACTTACAAGAACATACCTTTATCCGGGGCGTCCTCTCTCCGTTGTACATCCTCTGCAACGTACTCCTACTCAATATTGTGTTGGAACTCCCTGTGTCTACTAGGTATTCTCCGCTCGCAACTCTAATTATAGGCAGCCTGCTACACTCACTTTCAACACTATTGCTCACTAATGTGCGGTTGCCTCTCCAGTGCTCCTCTCCTCAAATTTCCTCTCGTTCTCTCCTCTCCACTGTTGCTCGTCGTCCTTGGTTCCTTCGGAAGGGAATTTCCTCACCTCCTCTATTTCCTGGTTCTTGTGCCTCCTCCTCTGTTTCGGACGTTTCCGAAGATTCGGTCGACTCCCACTGAGGTCTGTTTCTTCTCCATATCTTCTGTGCATTTACTTTCATAGGCTCTGGCGGTCTGAACCCTTCTCTCCTCCGACTCATGTATGGGCATTGTCTGGCAATGTGCCCTTCTGTTCCACATTCAAAGCACTTGGTGCGTGGGCATTGTGCCACCAAATGTCCTGCCTTTCCGCATCCATGACATCTCCGGTCTTCACGCCTTCCGTTATTCCTCATCTTCCTTTGCCTCCTTTCTCCTACTGTTATTCGCTCCTTTCCAGCATATTCGATTTTTCCTTTCCCCCACATGGGAGGCATTGCTCTGGGTCTTCTGTGTACCACTCTGTTCCATCCTCCGTCTTCTTCTACGCTCCGGGCTTCTTCTTCTCTGGCACTGGAATCTATTAACTCCTGGGCACATTCAACAAATGTGCGATCTCTAGCTAGGCCCTCCTTCCTCCCGATCTCCTTCGCCAACTGCACCTTCAACATCGTCGAGAGGAACCCCATTCTGCCCTCCACTTCCGCTGCGTTCACTGTCTCTCTCATCTTCTCAGTGATCTTATTATAGTGGGCCAATAGTGTTCCGGCATATTGACCATTTGATTGATGTACTCGTTTCGTCTCCCGGAACATGTAAAAAATATCCTCTTCCGGGGTCCATCTGCCGCCTCCAAACGCTTTTTTCAGACGGTCCTTCACGACGTTCCATGGAGTTTCTTCATCGGCCTGGATCAGATTCAGGATGCTCCTTTTTATCCTGCATATTAACGCCGCGTTCAAAGAGTCCGCATCTCTTTGATTTAGCATGTTTTCGGACATTTTCATCTCTAGCTCTGTCCTTATCCGGTCTCCGGCCTTGAGAAAGTGATTTAACTCACCAATCTCGCCAGTGAATCTTTCCAAATCTGATATCGCACGTCTCATGTCCTCGCTGCTCATGTCGTCGCTGCTCGTACCTTCATCCAAGCTAGCGTGTTTGCGTGCGCTTCTGCCATGGTTTCCTGTGGCAGCGGTGGGACGTCTGATATGATTAACATTGCCGGTCGCACAACTCCCTCTGGCATTGCCTTAGAGAAAGGAAAAAGAAAAAAAACGGGTCCTCCGTTCCTCGTTACTCAGGTATTCGCGGTCCCGGGTTTCGGCACCAGTTAAGCTCCCGCGACTCGAAACTGATAAAAAAAAACAGAGAAAGGAAAGGGGAGCAAGAAATAACACTCACTAGATCTGAACTGATACTCCTTTATTTCTCTCAGTAATCCTCTATATATACTATCTGAGTTATGTTTACAATCAGGCATGGAATTAGGTCTTACATTGTATTCCTCCTGACCTTAACTTATATATATATATATATATATATATATATATATATATATATATATATATATATATATATATATAGCAGTTGAGACACTCACGAGATATTTTTTATTATATATATATATATATATATATATATATATATATATATATATATATATATATATATATAGCAGTTGAGACACGCACGAGATAGTTTCAGACATGTCGCTCTTGATATCAATTACTGACTTTTCCTTTTTGACCATCAGTCCCATACTCGTTACCTAATAGACACAGGAGCTGCACTATCTTTCTTCCCAGTAAAGAAGTCTTTGAAGACAAAACCTGTCAAATTCCTTCTATATTCAGGCACTGGGCCACCTATACCCACATATGGTCTAATCATCTAATCGAGATGGACTAAGAATAACCTGGCGCATTATCCTGGCAGAAGTTTTACAGCTGATCACTAGTACGCACCTGCTTTTCTACCACCACCTGATTGTAAATCTGGAGGGACGCCAATTGGTGGACAACTACATCAGAACCTGCAGTGTATTCGGCTTCAGAAGTCAAATGGTGCACTGAGGTTCTCCAAAAGTTTTCTAGTATTACTAACCCCATCGCCTTCGTTGCGGAGGCGCTATATCATATTGAGACCCGCGGAGCCCTGCTGAAAGCTCGACGGCTCCATCCTGAGAGGTAAGTGGCGGCTAAAAGGGAATTCGAGCAGATGCAGCAAGAGGGCATTATTCGTTCGTCTAGCAGCCAGTGGGCGAGCCTTCTTCTAAGTGTCTCTAAGAAGGATGAAAATTTAAGGCCCTGCGTAGATTACCGACAACTGAATGCGAAGACAGTACAATATATTGCAGACTTCAATGTTTACCTGCACGGGAAGCGGATCTTTAATAAATTAGACTTGAAGAGAGGGTATTTCCAGATACCAATCTCCGAGGAAGACATCCCGAAGACGGCGGTTATCAACCCGTTTGGTCTCTTTGAGTATGTACGGATGTTCTTTGGACTGCTGCTCAGTCTTTTCAGAGATTACTGCGTACGGTCTTATGAGACCTTGACTTCGTCCAAGCTTTCATGGCTGACATCTTGATCGGATCCAGAAACGAGGAGGATTATAAGAGGCATCTGGACGAGGTCTTTCGTCGTCTTCAGCACCGCGATCTAATTATTAACGTCCGCAAGTTTGTTTTTGTACTTGAAGAGTTGGAGTTTTGGGATCATAGAGTAACGCAGAATGGGTGTTACGATACTGCCTGAAAAGGTCGAGGCCATAATCTCATACCCGCGCCCTTCTACTGTTTCAGGTTTACGTTGTTTCCTGGGAATGGTAAAATTTTACTGATCTTGAACCCCTCACGCTGCTCCCATACATGCACCTTTGAAAGCATATTCATCTGGCGCTAAGAGAAATGACATGACACATTTCATGGACTCTTTCGAGACATTTGAGGTGTGCGAAGAAGAACTCCGGAACGCAGCCATTATCACACTGATATTATGACACATCGGGTCCTTATCAGCGATGCTGCAAAAACAGCTATGGGAGTTGCACTTCGGTAAATGGAGAATGGCATCTCGCACTCTCTTGGGTTCTTTTCAGGATTTTTACCAAAGCACAGCGAAATTATGCAACCTATGATCTGAACTTTTGGCTATCCATCAGATGATCCGGCATTTCCTTTCTTAGGTTGTCGGTCTGTATTTCATCTATGGAACGATCATATGCCGGATCAGAGTAGATCCGAAGGAAATGCATGTTTTATTAGAAGCGCAGACTAACGACGATACAACTGCGGGACTTATAAAAATGATCCGTGGACTTAGGAAAGTGATCTGCCAGCGATTCCAAGGTGCAACGTCAGATTGTGGCCTCCTCAGGAATTTGTCTGCAATCTTCCTGATTCGAACATTTTCTTCTGGATGTGATTGAACCTCTACCATCGTCAGCAGGTAAATGGTATAGCCTTACGTTAGTGGACAGGTATACTCGCTGGTCATAGGCGAAACCAAATGTGGACATTTCGGCGCCCATCCCAGACACCCTGTTCCACGTTGATTACGTGTTTCGGTGTCTCGGCACCCATCAAAACCCATGAGGGGCGCGAATCGGACTTAATTCAACTTTTGTCGAACACCTTAGGGTTCCAGCACTCCAGGGTAACTAACCGCACACCACCCATAGTCTAATGGATGGGTCAAGAGGTGGTTGTCACCCACCATACACTCAAGACGGCTCTAACAGAAATACACGGTTTCCTTGTGAATTTCTGTAGAGGTCTAATAGAGGGAGAGCCTGGAGGAGTTCGTCCGACTCCTTAGGAAGCAATTGCAGAATCTTAGGCTCTCTCCCCACCGACCATCCACGAGGTACTTCGTACACCCGTATTTGATATTGGGCTCCCATATATTTTTTAGGGACGATAAGGTCCGACGGCTTCTTACTCCCCCATATACAGGACACTATAAGGCATTAAAGAGAGATAAGAAGACGTTCGTCCACCAACTACTAAGTTTGGGTCCAAGGCCGTTATCATCGACCAGTTGAAGCCAGCATTCCTGCTCCAGGACCAAGACTCCAGTTCCAGCTAGACAAATGCTACGATGGTAACGAAAAATGTATACAATGACTCCGCCTACGCTGATCGTCAGGCACCTGGGCCCATGCTGACTTGTAGTGAGAGACTCGTCAGGCTGCCGGGCAGTCATTGGGGGGAGGTGATGTAGCGGAGAGGTTGCGCTGGACACCGATTGATAGAACCACTCATGCGTTAAAATCGCTTTAGCCACTGGGTCACTTTCTTTGTATTTATTTTATATTTGTATTGAATTAGGTTAAAATCTTAAAATTGCGTTTGTTCATTTTTTTAAATATTTATTTTTGATTATTTGATATTTGATTATTATTAATACCCAGTATTGTTAGCCACAGTTGTAAAAATCACCTTCTGTGTAAAAATTTTGTAGGATTTCTGAAATGGAATGAACTCTGTTAAAATTACCGGGTTGTTTTGCTGTTAAAAGAATTTATTAATGATAAATTTTGACCTTACCAAACTTGTTTTAAATATAGTTAATAGAACACACTAAACACACAGCACATCCATCATGCATTCTTAAATCCTAGAAACATTTTTTCACAATATCTGATAAACCATGAAGTAATAGTTGATATATCGTCTAATTTAATTTTTATTAAAAATTAACACAATTTTTTTTTTTCACAGGTGAACATCGAAATACCCATTCGTCAGGATATTAATCTGGATGACACTGCACTGCACCTTGCTATAAGAAATGGTGACCTCGACGGGATTAACACGCTTCTTGAGAACTATACTAATATTGATATGAAAGAAAAAGGAAGTTTAACGCCTTTGCATTTTGCTACTTTTCAGGGTTTTGAAACTATCGTGAATTTGATATTGTCCAAACATGCAAGTGTAAATAAAAGTGATGACAATAATGATACTCCAATTCATCTATCACTTCGTAATAATAAACTCAATATCGCTACAATGCTTATCGAGCACGCTACTGATGTTAATATCATAGGATCTCAAGGTCAAACACCACTGCATATTGCAGCTAGAGACGGTTACGAATCAATCGTTAATTTCTTGTTGGCCAAAAACGCTAGTGTAGACATAAGAGATGGTAGCGATGACACTCCAATTCATAAAGCAGGAGCCAGTGGGAATCTACATTTGTTTCATAATCTTCTTAACATCACTACTGATGTTAATATTAAAGGATCTCGAGGTCTTACACCTTTGCATATCGCTGCTAAGTTTGGCTACGAATCTATTGTGAATTTTTTACTGTCCAAAAATGCAAGTATAAACACCAGAGACGAAAATAATAACACACCACTACATCTATCGCTTCTTAATAAGAAACCCAACATTGCTAAAATACTTATCGATCACTGTACTGATATTAATATTAAAGGATCTCGTGGTCTTACACCTTTACACATCGCTACTGAGGAGGGCTACGAATCCATTGTGGATTTGCTTCTGTCCAAAAATGCAAGTGTAAACTTAAAAGACGATCACAATAACACTCCAATACATCTAGCACTTTATCACAAGAACCCCAACATTGCTAAGATACTTATCGAACACTGTACTGATGTTAATATTAAAGGAGCTGATGGTCAAACACCCTTACATATTGCTGCCATGAAGGGCTACGAATCTATCGCTAAATTGCTACTGTCCAAAAATGCAACTGTAAATATACGAGACGAATATGATGAAACACCAATACATGACGCAGCAACTGAAGGGAAGCTCAACGTGTTAAATATTCTTCTTGAATATGGCATAAATGTTAATATTAAAGGATATGATGGTCAGACACCTTTACATATCGCAGCTGAGAATGGCTACGAATCTATTGTGAATTTTTTACTGTCCAAAAATGCAAGTATAAACACCAGAGACGAAAATAATAACACACCACTACATCTATCGCTTCTTAATAAGAAACCCAACATTGCTAAAATACTTATCGATCACTGTACTGATATTAATATTAAAGGATCTCGTGGTCTTACACCTTTACACATCGCTGCTGAGGAGGGCTATGAATCCATTGTGAATTTGCTTCTGTCCAAAAATGCAAGTGTAAACTTAAAAGACGATCACAATAACACTCCAATACATCTAGCACTTTATCACAAGAACCCCAACATTGCTAAGATACTTATCGAACACTGTACTGATGTTAATATTAAAGGAGCTGGTGGTCAAACACCCTTACATATTGCTGCCATGAAGGGCTACGAATCTATCGCTAAATTGCTACTGTCCAAAAATGCAACTGTAAATATACGAGACGAGTATGATGAAACACCAATACATGACGCAGCAACTGAAGGGAAGCTCAATGTGTTAAATATTCATCTTGAATATGGCATAAATGTTAATATTAAAGGATATGATGGTCAGACACCTTTACATATCGCAGCTGAGAAAGGCTACGAATCTATCGTGAATTTTTTGTTGACCAAAAATGCAAGTGTAAACATAAGAGATGGAACCGATGACACTCCACTACATAAGGCAGCAGCAAGTGGGAACCTCAATGTGTTTAATACTCTTCTCAATCTCGTAACTGATGTTAACATTAAAGGATATGGTGGGCGTGCACCTTTACATATCGCGGCTGAGGAGGGTCACGAATCCATTGTGGATTTGCTTCTGTCCAAAAATGCAAGTGTAAACTTAAAAGACGATCACAATAACACTCCAATACATCTAGCACTTTATCACAAGAACCCCAACATTGCTAGGATACTTATCGAACACTGTACTGATGTTAATATTAAAGGAGCTGGTGGTCGAACACCCTTACATATTGCTGCCATGAAGGGCCACGAATCTATCGCTAAATTGCTACTGTCCAAAAATGCAACTGTAAATATACGAGACGAGTATGATGAAACACCAATACATGACGCAGCAACTGAAGGGAAGCTCAATGTGTTAAATATTCTTCTTGAATATGGCATAAATGTTAATATTAAAGGATATGATGGTCAGACACCTTTACATATCGCAGCTGAGAATGGCTACGAATCTATTGTGAATTTTTTACTGTCCAAAAATGCAAGTATAAACACCAGAGACGAAAATAATAACACACCACTACATCTATCGCTTCTTAATAAGAAACCCAACATAGCTAAAATACTTATCGATCACTGTACTGATATTAATATTAAAGGATCTCGTGGTCTTACACCTTTACACATCGCTGCTGAGGAGGGCTATGAATCCATTGTGAATTTGCTTCTGTCCAAAAATGCAAGTGTAAACTTAAAAGACGATCACAATAACACTCCAATACATCTAGCACTTTATCACAAGAACCCCAACATTGCTAAGATACTTATCGAACACTGTACTGATGTTAATATTAAAGGAGCTGGTGGTCAAACACCCTTACATATTGCTGCCATGAAGGGCTACGAATCTATCGCTAAATTGCTACTGTCCAAAAATGCAACTGTAAATATACGAGACGAGTATGATGAAACACCAATACATGACGCAGCAACTGAAGGGAAGCTCAATGTGTTAAATATTCATCTTGAATATGGCATAAATGTTAATATTAAAGGATATGATGGTCGGACACCTTTACATATCGCAGCTGAGAAAGGCTACGAATCTATCGTGAATTTTTTGTTGACCAAAAATGCAAGTGTAAACATAAGAGATGGAACCGATGACACTCCACTACATAAGGCAGCAGCAAGTGGGAACCTCAATGTGTTTAATACTCTTCTCAATCTCGTAACTGATGTTAACATTAAAGGATCTGGTGGGCGTGCACCTTTACATATAGCGGCTGAGGAGGGTCACGAATCTATCGTGAATTTTTTGCTGTCCAAAAATGCTGATGTAAACATAAGAGATGGTACTGATGACACTCCTATTCATAAGGCAGCAGCCAATGAGAATCTTCATGTTTTAAACATTCTTCTCGACAACGTTACTGATGTTAACATTAAAGGATCTCGTGGTCTTACAACTTTACATATCGCTGCCAAGTTTCGTTACGTATCGATCGTGAATTTTCTATTGTCCAAAAATTCCAGTGTAAATATAAGAGACGATTATAATGAAACTCCAATACATCATGCACTTCGAGGCGGGTATCCCATTATCGCTAAAATACTTCTCGATCATGGTGCTGATATCAATATTACAGGAGAAAAGGGTATGACACCGCTACATATCGCTGTTGATAAAGGTTACAGATCTCTGGTAAATTTATTCCTGTCATATAATGCAAGTGTGGATATAAAGAATCAGTTTGATATCACCCCCTTGTATTCAGCAGTAATTCAAAAGGATTTTAATATGACCAAAATTCTTCTTGAATATGGAGCAAACGTCAATAATCAAAGAAATAATGGAATGACACCTTTGATGGTTGCAGCTTCGAATGGTGATGAGGCAATTGTTAAGTTACTAATTTCAAGAAATGCTTCTTTAGATACAAGAGACAATATTGGAAATGCCGCAATACACTTTGCAACGTTGGGTAGAAACATTGAAGTGATTAAGATACTTCTCGATCAAGGTGCAAACGTAAACATTAAAGAGGTAAATGGTAATACACCTCTAAATTTTGCGGTTCGGATGGACCCTGACAATTTGAAAAAATTCCTCGAAGAAGAAATTAAAATTCCAACAATTATTGGACAGGAATCGATAGAATATAACAATACTACAAGAATGACTGCCGTAGAAAATGGAATATTCGGTGCAATAAAGACTCTCGTGGAACACGGGGCCAATATAAATTCGCAAAACCTCCTTGACCAAACAGTGCTTCATGAAGCTGCTGCTATTGGTTATGCTCGAGTCGTTGGCTATCTCATATCCCAGAACGCCAGTTTCAGTATCATAGATTATGTTTGCTTCACCCCACTTCAGTGGGCAGCTAATAATGGAAATGCAGATGTAATAAAGACCTTGTTAGACAACGGGGATGATGTCAATAGAAAAGGGTGTAATAATGTAACAGCCTTGCATTTAGCAATCAGAAGAAATGACACTGAGTTAATTAAATTTCTTTTGTCTAAGAATGCTGATCCTAATGCGATGAGCGAAGACGGACGAACACCTTTAGACTTAGCATTTGATCTGAAGAATTTATAAAATTACTCCTTGATCACGGAGCGAAAGTGGAAGATGGTAGTTTCTTAGGATCGAAAATTCTTTTCGATGCAGTGTCAAATAAATTAGTAGACATCGTAAGGCTTCTGTTGGATAAAACTGAAAATTTTGACTCCTATCCGACAGCTATTTTAAATCATGCAATTGGGGCGCGGTTTTCTAAAGGAATCGATCTGCTCATCTCTCACGGAGCAGACATTGTGCAGAAAGACATCATTGGCAATCTCCCCCTCACTTCAGCCGTTATGTCGAGAAGTACTGATTGTGTCAAATTAATTTTGGAGACTGGAACAAGAAGGATAGGCAGGAAGAATTTTCAAACTTTTATAGATGCAGATTGTGACGTTAAGCTTATGTCGACCAGGAACGACACGATTGAGATCCATAATGTGACAGCGTTGCACGTTGCTTCCTACCATGGTCTCACAGATGATGTTAGAATGTTGATATCATACGGAGCTTCATTAGATGTTAGAGATAAACGGGGATATTCACCACTCCACTACGCCTGTGAAAATGGCTATGACGAAATAGTCAAACTGCTTTTGAATTCTGGATCCAATAAAGACTCTGTCGATATCAACGGAACGACTCCATTACATATCGCCAGCAGACGAGGTCTGTTCGTAATTGTCGAATCACTACTTTCCGATCCACCAGCAGCCATAGATCAAGCTGATAATAGTGGATACACATCACTACATTTTGCAGCTATAAGCGGATCTCCGGAAATAGTCGAGCTGTTACTGAATCTCGACGCTGATAAAGAAGCTAAGACTGTTGATCTCAAAACTCCTCTGCATTTAGCTTCTCTCAAGGGCCACGATAAAGTAGTGCGAATCTTATTGAACGCAGGAGCAGAAAGAGATGCATCTGACCTTGATGGAATGAGTCCACTACATTTCGCTGCAAGAGAACGATATCTGGAGGTAGTTTACTTATTACATTTCTATGGATCTTTCATGAATAGCAGAAACAAAAACGGTAGCACACCGCTTCACCTAGCATGCGAATGGAATACCAAATCCACCAAAATTGCACAATTCGAGATTGCTCAATATATTATAATACATGGCGCAGATATAAATGCAAAGGACCACAACCAAATGACCCCTCTGCATATTGCGTCTAGAGACAATTTCCCAAGTATTATAGAAACACTTCTGGGTGATGGAGCAGACCCATCAAGTAGGGATATGTTTCTCAACCAACCTATCCATTACGCCGCATTAAACGGCCATTATGATGTAATACTCGAGTTACTTCACAACGGAAAGGAAGTTAGTCAAAGTATATCTGTGAATATGAATCACGAAACCCCTTTGTTCTTAGCTTCAAGACAAGGGCACATTAAGGTAGTAGCGTTGCTCTTACAGGTTGGGGTCGAAAGTCTTCAGCCTGATATCAAGGGAAGGACTGCTTTGCACCGCGGCGCTAGCAGAGGTCACTTAGAAATTGTGAAACTTCTTCGCCAAGCCCTTTTGAATAATGAAAAGAAAGATAAGTGGGGCTTTACAGCATTAAACTACGCTGCTTCATGGAAAGGACACCAAGAAGTTATAGGATATCTTTCGACTACCCAACTAAACATTACATTGTCATACTATTTAAACAAATTAAATCCTTTTAAACATAATTTGAAGAAGGAAATATTAATATCGGTGAAAAAGTTACCTGGTGTTAAATTGGGAAAACCATATTCCTTTAAGGTAGACACCGAAACAGTCAAGTATATAAATTAGCTGAATAATTTTAATTATTTAGCATGAAATTACATTTTGCTGTGTTGGTGTTCCTCAGGGCTCACCACTTTTCCTGTTCTTTCCTCCAGTTCTATAAATGAACATAAAATATTAACGATAATCCTAAGGGCAAATTAATTGGTAATGCCTTCTAATCTACCAGGCAACTTAAATCATTTACTTTTTCCCAGATGATCAATTGGTTGGAGCAAGTTATTGGCTTTTGGTAGTCAAGAACTTTCAACATTTGCAGTAACGTCCATCTCATATTTAATATACTTGAAAGTTCGTACGATATATACGAATTCTATCACTATGTATGTATATAATTACGTAAAATATCTCATTATTCCTTAGTGTCAAGTTATAACGTTTGGTACAAAATACTTTCTAGAATTCGGGTCATCGACGAACCGGACAGCGAGGCTAAGCCATGTTCACTGATTTTTTTTTTTTAATTATTAATATTTTTTTATTTAAAAAACCGTTCCAGCTAAAAAAAACTTAAAATTGTACCGTCATTTTTTAAAAGTAATGTTTTATGGTATTATAAATTTAATTTTCAATAAAATGATGTTATTATTGTGTACTTATATTTTAATTTAAAAAAGATTTATCTACCTACAGCCCATACTTAAATTTATGCCTGAAATATAAAATAAAGTTATCAATAAAAAATATCCTGAATAGGAAATGTTGAATCCACCGAAAGTACGTTGTCTAGTAAGCTGTCTAGTACTTGCCTTCTAACCATCGGGAACAAGGTGCAACAGATACACAAGATCGCTGACTGAGAGTTGTCAGTATTGGTGCTCAGGCGAAACCACTGACTAACTTTTTGCGTTTTCTAGACATTTTGCAGATGCTTATGGTTCCTTATCTCAGTAGCTGTTCCGAATTTTTAAAAATATAACCGCTAAAACTTTTAGGAAACTGAACGTCCATAATGTTCTAATTCCGCAGACAGACAAAATTCGATACTTTGGCCTGGCATTTGACAGAAGAATGGCGTGTGGCCCACACAGCATGAACAAACAAATACCGTGATGACTAAAACTATTATACTCACTTGTTTCGAGACATTAAAAGTTGAAAAGTAAAAAGAAATTCAACAGTTTCGCTTACATACTTAAGATTCTAGACCTAAGATTCACAAATGCACGTGACAGCCACAAAAACACACATACAATATTTCGAATTTTTCATTAAAGGACTATATCCAAAGCCCCACGTTACATCAGCAACATTACTTTGCATACAGCCCTTCATATACCAACAGTTAATGAACACATAAGGACCCACAGCAAACAATTTCACAATAACTTACACGGATATCATAACTCACTCATTCAAGAAATGCCTACAAATAGCATGCCTGAAAACGCTCGCGGATGGCTGAAAAGGAACTTAGATTATGGATCTCCTAGACTAACCATATATAATAATGAAGACAGGTCGAGCTGCCACAGGGTATCACTCTCTATAGTATAACGTCAAAGCATTACGTCTATAATTATACTTTGCTTATAGCAATTTTTTAAATAGCACGCACGCAAACATAATCACTACATTGAAAATTTAATTAATTAAGATAAATATGTCTATTGTAGATTTATAAATTAATAAATAGTATTTTTGGTTTTCACAGTATGTAACTTCATTGTTACATATTGGTTAATGATTCATGTAAACAATGTAAAAAGTTATTTTAATTGCCATAATTAATAATAACATTATATTATCTTCTTCTTTGGAGTTTCACCTGTACTTGCTATGATGACAGAGGTGGCTTAGTAGTAATACCAAAATAAATAAAATTATATATTTAATTGCTATGAAATTTGATCCTAACCTTAAGTATATTTATTGTTGTTTTTTATTATATTTATTATTTTTTGGTGACTACTTTATATAATTGGACTTGGTCCAAATTGAACTTGATGTGTGCATTTTAACATATTTTTCGAAGTAGGTATACGATTATATATAATAATATTTAAATATATTTATACAGTTTGCTAAGTTGTAAATAAACTAAACAAGAGCCATTTCAGAGAAGCCTGAGGACGGAAACTGAAAGACCAAAACGTAGCACATAAATAAATGAACTTGTGGGGAAATATTTTCGGCCTGAATTTATTTATATAAATTACATTTCACCTTTAATCAATAAACAAATGTGGTTGAATCTATCTTATTTATTTAAACAGAAAATGTCCGGTCTATGAGAAAGGAATTTAGAGAAGAATGTCATACAAATATTTTAAAGTATCTATTTTCATTAGTTTGTACAACAGACCACGATGCCAAACCTTGTGAAATGCTTGTTAAAAATCACAAAATGTACCTAGGGTATACTATTTCATGTCAAAGCCGTTCACCATAAATTTTGATAAACTTGCCAACTGGTGTGAAGTAGAATGACAAAGCTGGAAACCTAATTGAAAGCCCGGAATAATGTCGATATTTTGAAAACATGAAGAAAAACGCCTTTTTAATCTAATGGGTCTGCAGGAGCTTACTTCTTAGTTTTTTCCTAGGTCATGTATAAACACAAGTTGGGCTTTCTTCCACGTATCAGGAAAGTACGTTTTGTGTAATGATTTTGTGTAATTCGTTATTTTATTGTACTCAAATTTGTTTCCCTGGAGTCCACAAAATATTAAAACCTTTGAGCATTTAGTCCTTCGCTGTTAATAGTAATTTATTACTATGGTGAAACAGTATAGCAACCGATAAGTCACTCCTTTAATCAGAGACTTTCTAGAATTTCTTGAACGTCATAAATAAGAAAAATAAATCAAAACGGGGATGTGGTCTGAATTCAAAGCAGATTTGGTGTCATAAGGGTGATTATAAATTATAGCACATTATTCTCTCCACAATGCTTTATTACTAGATCGTAAAACAAACGTAAAAGCTAAAAACAGTTCCAGGTCGAGAAGAGTCAATATAAGCAATCAGACAAAGAGAAACAACAGCACAAAGCCAACCACACAACAGCTGATGAGAGGTTTCTATTGAAAAATTAACTGTAAAATAATAATATAGAAAATAAATAATAGCTGAAAATGAATATCAAATTAACATAAAGAAGAAATAAAATGTTAGAAATAATTGCAACAGTGGCAAATCCATTTTACACAACCTCTTTGCTCCCGGCAAACTGTGCGGGGATAACCTTCCGTAACTTCAGTCCCGTCCATCTTCTTAGACCGTCACACAGATATGGTGACGATTTAGGTCGACGATGATAAATCGACTGTTTTTAGTGTTAGTTAACATAATATCTAATATGCTAGGTATACACCCTAGTCTGAAAAAAAGTAGTCGAATCAGTTAAGCCTGCAACTGATATCTAGCAAGTTATAACCAATCGGGTTTGATTTAGTAATTCTAACACTAACACCTAACACTAACGTTTGGTCATATGGTAATAATAATTTAACAATATCTTCTTATCGGAGTTCCTTGTTAGGTGGTTTAGATACGGCTGTGATAACGGTACTGAGAAAATAGTTCAAAAGAATTGATACAACTCCGATACTATGTACACCAAGAATATTATTTTCGGAGAAGCTGATAATTATTTTTAATAATAAGAGCCACTTCACTGGAAACTGTTAAACTATTTCTGTCAGTTTTGCAACCAGTTATATTAAATTTGTTACTAGTTGACAAATGAGTTTCAGAAATGCATGCAAGGCCAATTGAGTATGTTTCAAGAAAAATTTTTAATTAATTTTTTGATGAGCTAAGGCTATAAGTATTCAAATTTAAAAGTTTTAATTATCTTAATTCAAAAACCATTAGTGAAAATAAAGAAAGCGCGGAGGAAATTTCAATAAAATGGAAATAAACATAAAGGCTGTAACAGACGGAGATTACAAACGATAAATACAACATTATTGTGGACAATGTGTTTTTACTAACTTATTCGTTTTTTCGTTTTGGTGCTCGATTAAGTGATAAGACTGAAGAGTATGTTAATTTGGTGAAGCTCTGCTGGTTGCTTTACGATTTGACACGATTTCTACAGTTTGATTATTATTCATATTTGGCTCAGTTGGTCAGTTAATTTCGTTTCTAACAGACTAATAATAGGAGAAACCTTTATAACTAGCTCTATAAGCTTGATTACTGTGAACTCAATACGGCTGATCAGTAAATTTCAGAGGACATTTCGAAAGAAAGTGGTGTAGCTAGGCCAACTGGCTTCAAGTATTTCGCACCCGGGGTTGGAACTAGGGGCTCAAAGGGGGACACACTCCGGGCGGCAAAATTTAGAGAACGGTAAACTTTAATGAAACGGTTATTGTTAGATTAAGTAAGTGATAATTGTTTCTGCTTTTTGGAAGTTTCGACCTTAATTTAGTAAAAAAAAAAAAAGTTTATGTTATGTGGTAATTTTTAATTCGAAATATATTACCTGAAGTACCGTTATAAAACTGTTGCCTATTCTTGGAGGAGGGGTGAAAGAAGAGGCGACAAAATTAAACTTGCTCCAAAAAAAAAATCCAAAAAATTCGAGAATTGGTTCTGCCGCCCTCTGCCATTATTCCAGGTTATCTGCTTCTAGGGAAATAGGAAACCGACAAAGTCTCTTTAGCGGCACTCGTTCAAGCACTTGAATCAAATATACAATTTTTTCATCATGATAATATTTGGTGATTCTTCTATAATCTTCTATTGACGATAGTATCATATTTGCGTTATCACCAGTAATTTTCGTTGTAAATGGACAAAAATATAGTTTAGTTAGGTCGTTTAGCAGGAGTTGGTAATTACTTGCATTTTGTAGAAATATCTGAGATATTTTAGTTGTGATAGGCTTGATATTATCATTAGACTATCGCTATCTTGGGCAGTGTATTGCTTAGAAAAAGACGTATTATATGTAGCAAAATCAGTTTCGCTTAGTACTTGGAATCGAACTGAGAACTGGTTTTGAAGAGAACCCTGGTAAATTCCTTTGTAAATTGGTCTTTATCCAGTTTAGCAGAAGAATTTTGAGGAATAAGAGATAGAAACACTAAACTCATATCTCGCTTTCATTCATTATAATGAGAAAAGTTTAAATATAATAAAACAAAACAAAATATCCTTTATTTAAAAAAGGTTTATTCTTTCTTCCACCTGACTGCAGACTGAACCTGCGATTCCATGAGCCATCAGTTGCCTCTCAGGAAACGGTTGTGTTTTGGATTCTGCTGGATAGAAGTATCGTAACAACTTATGAAGTTTTTCACTATGACAATATTGGTTTAATATAAAAACCAAACCTTCCTTTAGGGCCGGTCCTGGAAAAATATAGCAGACATATCTGAACGATGTTTGAGTATCGGACGCAAATTTGAGTGTGATGCGGCTTTTTAGAGCAGAATTCCACTCAGTATAATTTAAACTGTTTCAAGAAATTTATTTTTTAAATCAAAATAAATTTGAGTGTTTTGAGGATTTCTGGTGCAGAATTCGGCTCGCTATATTTTTCTCGCTTTCGGAAGCGAATTGTCAAGATGTTGAACCTTTCAGGAGCAGAGTTTGGCTCGTTATAATATATCCCTTTTCAAGAATTTTATTAAAAATAGGACGCAAATTCGGGTGTTTTGGTGTTACCCGGAGCAGAATCGTTCAATTTCGTTTTAATTTCAAGATGTCAAGCTAACCTCATCTTTTTTCTTCTTCAACTAAAATTAATTTTCCGTGTAATTTTAATTATTTTTATTTGTTCCAATAACTTTTTGGAGAGGCTTCGGCCCCCATCTGCCCTCCCCTGCGTACGCCCATGTTGTTAGTGGAAGTGGTTATTTAGCTATATAATGAAAAAAAAATCGAATGAGAATATGTTCCTTTGTAATTTGGAACATTTTATAGCCCATGTGAACCGCACCATGCAGCGACCACAGACATGGACAACCATCAAATCTGAAAATTGTTGTTCCAAACAAAAGTAATAATAGAAAATATGTATCTGTTTGTTTTTTGTTTAAAATCTTATGATAATTAAATAAAAATTGTAGTCAATAACTGTTATTTTCTTTTTAAAGCCTTAAAAGAAGTTTTTTTTTCTTACTTTTCAGGGATGCCCATTAATACATCACTTGTACACAGTTTACATCAACATGTACACAGAGACACATATATTTTTATTTATTTTTTTATTTTAACCCTTATCTAAAAAGTGTCCCTTGGGTGCATACCTTCCCCTGCAAGGGCACTCTATGAAAGTTAGAGGCCAGCGGATTGCAAAGGTTCATTATTGAATCTAGTAAACTAAAAGAAATATTTAGCACTTCCTTCTTAAATTTAATTTGCCTATCAATAAACACATTTCTTTTTACTTCTTTCTACGAAGTAAAGAAAGTATTGTAATCGCGAACATTTTCGGTTTTCAAATTTCAACGGAAATATCCATTTTGACCATCCCTGAATCCATTCAGAACTAGTTTCGTTGTGAGGTCTTTACGCGAGGTATGAACGTTCGTACATACGTATGTTCATACCTACGCACGTTCATATCTCGCATAGCTCAAAAACGATTAGCCGTAGAAAGTTAAAACTTGATATTTAGGATTATTGTAAAATCTAGATGTGAGCCTCCTTTTTTAGTCACTACATGATCACCGAAAGTGGTACTTTACTTGTAGATCATTATTGATTTTTCATCAAAAATTATATTAAAATATAACGCAAAACTTCTCAAAACAGGCATATAAGACTTAAATATTAATATAAATAGCATAGTAATTTTTGGTTAGCATTGGCAGACCGAAAGTAGTACTTTACTTCAAGGTCATATTGGACTTTCATCAAAAATTATATTAAAATATAATGCAAAACTTCTCAAAATAGACATATAAGACTTAAATATTAATATAAATAACATATTATATTTTGGTTAGCATTGGCAGACCGGAAGTGGTACTTTACTTAAAGGTCCTATTGGACTTTCATCAATAATTAAATTTAAACTATAATGCAAAACATCTCAAACTTGTTAAATAGGACTTTTATGTCAATATATAAAACTACTGGTATTTATATATATGAACCGAAAAGGGTACTTTACTTGAAGGTCATAATAAACGAAATGTCGAAACTGTTGATTTCCAATGTTTTATCTAGTTCATTGGCAGTTCTAACGTCACGGAACACGAAGAAATCTCTTGGAAACTAGTTACCTACTGAAAGAAAACGACATACAATAACGGAATAAGACCTCTAGAAACAAGGGTGTGACTGTGTTTGTGTGTGTGTGTGTGTGTGTCAGCAGGTGGATGTCGCGACGCCGAGTGTCGTTTTTGAGATACCTCAATCTTCGGAAACTAGTAACCAAATTCAGGCGTACAAGGAAGTCATGTACTGTCCAGATCAGATATTTTTAAATCTGCAATCATACAAGAAAATGTATTATTATTATTATTATTAATTTATATTATGCATATTTATCGAAACGATGTCCTTACTTTTTTTATTACTATAATTGTTTCTAGGAATACTTCTTAAAATAACCCATTAGTTTTAATATTATTTTAATATTAGTCCTGTATACTATTATAATGGGTTCATTTGGTATTTTTCTCACTCGGATATGATACATCATTACGGGTGGGCTTCTTCTTCGAAAATGTATATTTTAGATATCGCCGTGGAGGCTATAACACTCGGTGTCTTTATGACCTATAAGTCACTACGGCGTACACCTGAGAGACGGTTTGAGGGCTAGCTCATACTAAGATGTGCCTTTTGGGCACATCCTTGGCACATCTTTGGGCACAATCTTTTGGCTATATAATATGCTATAACGATTCGCGCTTCACGCTAGACGTTTGAGTTGTAGGGTATAAGACTTGGTTGTGTATGATATTTCATTTATAAAAGTGATCCTGATTTATTAATTAATGATTATAATATTATAACCCATTATAATATTATACAGTTGAAAGCAAAAAAAAAAATATAAAAAATAAATAGGTTATTTTAAGAAGAATCCCATGAAAAAAATATAGTACCAGAAAAAGTCTCATAATTTTTCATAATTTACTAAGTTAGGACATCCTTTCGTAATAAGCAATCTGATTTATTTTTATAACTGAAATATCCAGCAAAATCAACCATTATACCCAACAAATGGCGAACGCTTTAGTGCGAGGCGTTATTGCCAACTCGTTGTAGCATATTAAATCCCCAAAGGCTCATGTTAGTCTTCAAGGTGTGTGCCGTAGTAAAAGACACCCAATACTGAGAAAAACAGTAAAGAACGGACTTACAAATCATAAAAGATACCAGGTGCTATAGCCATCCATTTACACAGTTCGCCGTTGAGATTTGCCATCTACAATTATTTATTTATTTTACAATAAGCAAATCTGCGCTCAAAAATAATCATAAAATATATTTTATAACATTCATTATCATTATTTAGAGTTGCTTAGTTATATTTCTTAAAAGTGTATCTGTAATTTCTTTCTTTATTCTTTCTAGTAATTTTAACTGAAGGATTGAGATAATATTATCCATAGGTTTCTACAAGTCTGTTCATTAAATAGATTAAGAATGGAATATTTTACTGCTAAATAATTGCTCGAACAGAAATCAGAACTATTGAAATCATTCCGTTATATTGTTTATTACAACTGTTTTTTCTTGAAAAAACTAAACATTTCAAAGAATCGTTAAAGAAACCATCTCGGAACTGCCATAACAAGGACTTGACTTTACATCTTTCATATATTTACATAATGGTATTTTATTTTTACATTTTAATAATGTTTTTATGTGTATATATTATATAATTTCTACTTCCAACGATTAAATATAAGCAATACTTGAAATTTTAAGATAAATAATTAAACTGTTCATGAATTAATGAACTAAAATCGTGCAATCATATTTAAAAATATTTATAGTGGTTTTGTTGTATTGTGAAATATCAGGGAAAATATAAAACCCTGAATATGAAGGAAGTCATCTAAACATAGCATATATGAATATTTGAACCTTAAAACCAAAAAAATGGTCTGAAAGTTGTTTCTCACAAATTTACTGATTCGGGCTTATAAGCACCTATAAACCCATAATTCTTTAAGCTTGATAACCTATATTCATTCCTCTGAATGTCATATAATTCTATCCTGGTGAATTTCTAGTTTCACAGTTTCAATAGAATTTAGAAAAAATAGTTATATTTTTTTATTCAATATATTGCAGGTGATAAAAAACAAAATGGTAGAAGATAGCGGAAGATTTTTTTATATAATATCATTAATATTGGCCTAAATTTCATATCTATAATAAAAATTTAACCCGACAAGACCCGGCACACAAACAAAAATACCTTTATCTGAAAACATTAGGCAAACAAAAAGAATAATTCCAAGCATTCCTTATTCCAGTTCTTTAACGAGCAATGTATAAAATAAATCAATGAAATGGTAATTTCAAAATTAGTATGTATACTATACACCGATCGTGTACCTTAGTTCATAAATGTATCTAATTTCAGACATAATACCTATTCCGAAAAAAAAAGTATTTTTTTAAAGTTTATTTAAAGAATCGTCAAAGAAACAATCACGGAACTACTACAAGAAGATGTTGACTGAACGAAAAATGAATGCATTTACATGTTGATATAGATTATAAAAATGTTTATGCTATATGACGACATTTATTTGATAATACATACATGAAATAATATAAATCTGGTTATGAATTTAAATTTTAAACAAAAAAATAGCACGTCCTTCTTCAACTTCTATTCAGAAAAATCGAACGATGCTTCGTGTTAAATTGATTGTTCTTTTCTAAAACACCAACGGATTTTAATACAATTTTGAATAAAAATCGCTCCAAACTTTTTTAATAAATGTTTTAAAATTTCGTATTAAAATATATATGATCGTCTTTCTGTGATTTTACATTCACGTTTTGTGAAAAATGACACTTTGGAATTCCAAGAATTTACTTAAGAGAAAAAAAACGATCTTTCCGAGAAAACCCTGAAAATTGTATAAGGACGAACGTTATCTATATATATATATATATTTTTAAACCCTACAAACATGAGTAGTATAATTTTTCATATAAATTTAAAGGTTTTGAATCTGAGCGTGAGGTGTGGTTCGACGTGATGGTTGCTCTACGCGATAAGTTCCTTTTACATTATTCATACGACTTAAAATTAGAAATGAGGATTGGCGTCCTGCTGTCCTTGGCTTAGCAGAACTGGACTGACAGGGTTAGCTGGAGTGGACTGACCAGTGTACCATATACGATCTACTTCAGTTCTGGCCAAGAAGTACATCTCGCCATGTCGCTCTCTCTCATCTATCTCTTCCTCTGCTCTCTCCTCCACCTCGCTGTCCCTGTAAGTATATATCTTTCTATCTCACTGCCACTGATACAATATCAATTCCCAATTCCCATTAGATCGTAGAATATTCTTCGTTTCGTTGCTAACATTTAATTTGAAATGCAATTAAAACGAACTCGAAAATATGAAATACTTATGTTTTGCCCATATTGATTTTTAAGAACTATCTTTATATTTAAAAAAATGAAAATGAGCAATCACTGAAATTTTATTTTTAAATTAAAATTTTTATTTTTCTTATAAATTATTCTAAAAATAATTAATAAATCATAAAAATAAATTTAGCGTTCTATTTATTCAACTAAATAGAAATGTTTATATATATATATATATATATATATATATATATATATATATATATATATATATATATATATATATATATATATAATGTGTCAATATATTAAAATTTTCAGAAAAAACAAAAAATGTAAAAAAAGCACCATTTCAAAGTGTTAAGAAATAAAAATTTATATTTTATATAATGCATTACATTTCCTACTATTAAAAGTTTTTTTATATTTTTTATGTAAATAGAGACACAAACAATTCAGTTCTTTTGAGAGAGAAAAAATATAGTAGAGTTGTAGATAGTTTAAAAGAAAAAAAGGCATCTGCAGCATAGGATTGAAGATGGATGAAAACTTTTTCTAATTCCAAAAAACAAAACAAAAAAAAACAACGAAAAATATCGAAAAGATAAAAAGTACTTAATTTTATATGTAATTAAAAGTTTATTATTTATTCACTTTATAGTGGTTTGCTTATTTTTTTATTTATTTTCAATTACTACATTTTTATACAATGTTTCCCATTGTTTTTGTGAAAATTCAAAATCATTTCTATATTTTTTGGCAGTAACTAATTAAAAATTCATTATCTTTGCCATAATGAATTAGGGCAAACATATCAGCTTCAAAAATATACTCTGTCTTTATTAAGAATGATTAACATTGTGAAGAAGATTGCCTTAATTAGACCGTTCGTCTTCGTGAAAAAAATCAGTAAATATGACAGTGTTTACTAATTTCATATTAAAATCCGTTGATTTAATAAATAAAGAAACACATTTGAGTGATATACAGGTTTTGTCTTTAACACTTGGAAGGTCGCGTCCGATCTCTGAGATCCAAGGAGCATCATTTTGTTGTGGTTTTAAACTCCTTGGGAGTAGCGAACCCTCTGCCGCTTGCAATTTGTGTACTGAAACGTAATGTAGTATATCTGATAATTTTTTTTCATCTTGTATTATAATGTATTATATTTGTTCAGTCAATTGTAGTAATTGCTGCTGTAAAATTATTTGTTTATAAAATACAATGCTACCTATACTACCTACTTTATTTTCTGAAGTTCTCTTAACTTTCAATTCAAATTAACTTATTTATCGGATTGATTCCTATTTTTACTTTTACCCCAAAGATTTAACGTCCGAGGAACGCGACAACGAATGTAAATAGACCGTCCGGCGCCTATCTTTGAAATATTTGAATAGTTTGTTCTTAATACAATTAAATCTTAATTAAAATGCTCAGAGTGTTAAGTTAATACTCTTATTAATTTTTAATGGTATGCTGAATTTGATATTTTGATTAATAATCTTTCTTTGGTCAAACATAGTAATATTAATTTTAATTCTTAATTTAACACGGGTTCTTCCGCTATGTTAAACCGGTTTCTTCCGCTATGTTCTTCCGCTAAATGTTAAAACCGTCGATTTCCAATGCTTTGTCTAGTGACATAGATAGAAAACGAAATATAATAACGGAATATGGCCTTCATAAACAAGAGCTTGTGTGTGTGTGTGTTGTCTATATGTGTCAATAGATGGACGACGCACCGCCAAGTGTCGTTTTTGAGATACTGCTATCTTCGGAAACTAGTAACCAAATTCAGGGTCACTTTTTGAACCGTCGATTTATACTTTGATAGGCGTACAAGGTAGAATTTTTAATTAATTAAATATATTATACTTAATATGCTTCCATTATGGTAGAAAAAAAATAAATAAAAGATGTAAATATTATTTAAATATATTTTAGGAAATGTAATGTATTATATAAAATATTATACTTTTGAAATTTTAAATACATTGATGAATAGTATGTATGTATATATATATACATGTAAAAAAAAAAAAACCTGCATGAAATCTAATTTAATATGATAAAATAATTTTATTTGAATTAAAAAAATAAAATAAAGTAAAATTTTCAATTACAGTTTAGAAATTGTTATTTTAATTATTTATATTACACACCTTTGAAAATGGTAAGCAATTTAGATATTTATAAAAAATATTATTATAAATTTCATTCCCACCAAATCAAGATCAATATACATATATATATATATATATATATATATATATATATATATATATATATATATATATATATATATATATATATATATATATATATATATTTTTTTTTTTTTTTTCGGTTGGCCGAAAACCCAAATTAAATTAATTAAATTAAATTAAAACCCAAATTTGGTATTTAAGACTTGCATACTAATTTAGATATTTATAAAAAATATTATTATTAATTATAAATTTCACTCCCACCAAATCAAGATCAATATACATATGCATGTATATGTATATGTATATAGCTGGTTTTGCATACCAAGAGCATGAAAAAAGTTCATACGAACCATGGTCACATAAAAGCAGTAAATTTAAGTTTTGTGTTATTTCAGGTAAGTCACGTATTCAGTTGAATATGGAGGGATCACTCTAAAACTACTCAAGGTAATTAAGTTCCAATTTGACCATCGTAAAGTAGTCAAAATTCCTTTTAAGAAATATGGTTTGGCTAGACTAAATCCATTGTACGGGAACTTTCAGGAAAATCCTCCTTTTATTAGGCTTTAATTTCGTGTTAATGAAGTTGAGGTTTCTTTTGGGGTTGGTCTAGGATTCGCTCCTCATTTGACAAAAAGCGTGATGTTGAATTTAGGTTTCCCCGACAACTATGTGTTTGGAGAGTAAATTTTTTTGAATATATTTTGTTTCTATTCAATAAAACACGAAAATACAGAATAAAAAGCTATAAATTATTTGCCACTACTATAAATTTTTTGAAATTTGAAAAAAATTATAGAAGTGGCAAATAATTTATTAATGCCTAATTAGATTGATCCTTCTATACCATCATGCGGATGTCAACTGAAAAAATATCTGTTAATTAACCGAAATAATGTTGAAATTAATTATGAAATGAAACTGCGAAGAAAATAATTATGCCACTGCAGTAATATTCAAAATATATTGGATACATAAAGATATCCTTCTTAAAATAAATTTCCAAAAAAATAGCAGAGAGGACAGTCACACGCTCTTTATTCTCTTACTCATGCTACTTTTATTTTAATTATATTTTGTATTTATTTTGCTAGTGGTGAGGTAAAATATGTTTCTTCTTTAAATATTTAAGCATTATTTTTACAAATTTGTCGATACTAGTTTTATAATTATTTTCAGAGACAGTTTCATTTCTTATTTAATTTCAGAATTGTTTTGGATAGTTAACAGACATTTTTTCGGTTAAGTTTTGTTTAATTTCAACAACAAGCTTTTTATTCTGTATTTCTGTTTATTTTATTGACTAGGAACAAAGCGTTCAATAAATTGTACTCTCAAAACACTTCTTTGTCGAGAAATCCTAAATTTCACACCACGCATTTCGGTAAATCGGATACCAATTCTAGATCAATCCCAAAAGAAACTGAAACAGAAAGAATCTCTATATTTCTATGTACATATGAACGAGACGGAATATACTTGCAATGAGCGGTAGTGTAGTGGAAGGCACGTAGTAAAGGAAGTAGTTTAGCAGAAGGATTTTGAGGAATAAGAGATAGAAACACTAAACTCATATCTCGCTTTCATTCATTATAATGAGAAAAGTTTAAATATAATAAAACAAAACAAAATATCCTTTATTTAAAAAAGGTTTATTCTTTCTTCCACCTGACTGCAGACTGAACCTGCGATTCCATGAGCCATCAGTTGCCTCTCAGGAAACGGTTGTGTTTTGGATTCTGCTGGATAGAAGTATCGTAACAACTTATGAAGTTTTTCACTATGACAATATTGGTTTAATATAAAAACCAAACCTTCCTTTAGGGCCGGTCCTGGAAAAATATAGCAGACATATCTGAACGATGTTTGAGTATCGGACGCAAATTTGAGTGTGATGCGGCTTTTTAGAGCAGAATTCCACTCAGTATAATTTAAACTGTTTCAAGAATTTTTTTTTTAAATCAAAATAAATTTGAGTGTTTTGAGGATTTCTGGTGCAGAATTCGGCTCGCTATATTTTTCTCGCTTTCGGAAGCGAATTGTCAAGATGTTGAACCTTTCAGGAGCAGAGTTTGGCTCGTTATAATATATCCCTTTTCAAGAATTTTATTAAAAATAGGACGCAAATTCGGGTGTTTTGGTGTTACCCGGAGCAGAATCGTTCAATTTCGTTTTAATTTCAAGATGTCAAGCTAACCTCATCTTTTTTCTTCTTCAACTAAAATTAATTTTCCGTGTAATTTTAATTATTTTTATTTGTTCCAATAACTTTTTGGAGAGGCTTCGGCCCCCATCTGCCCTCCCCTGCGTACGCCCATGTTGTTAGTGGAAGTGGTTATTTAGCTATATAATGAAAAAAGATCGAATGAGAATATGTTCCTTTGTAATTTGGAACATTTTATAGCCCATGTGAACCGCACCATGCAGCGACCACAGACATGGACAACCATCAAATCTGAAAATTGTTGTTCCAAACAAAAGTAATAATAGAAAATATGTATCTGTTTGTTTTTTGTTTAAAATCTTATGATAATTAAATAAAAATTGTAGTCAATAACTGTTATTTTCTTTTTAAAGCCTTAAAAGAAGTTTTTTTTTCTTACTTTTCAGGGATGCCCATTAATAAATCACTTGTACACAGTGTACATCAACATGTACACAGAGACACATGTAATCGCGAAAATTTTCGGTTTTCAGATTTCAACGAAAATATCCATTTTGACCATCCCTGAATCCATTTTGACTAGTTTCCTCGTGGCGTCTGTACGTACGTACGTACGTTCGTTCGTATTTCGCATAACTCAAAAACGGTTCGCCGTAGAAAGTTGAAATTTTGTATATAGGATTGTTGTAAAATCTAGTTGTGAACCTCCCTTTTTTGGTCACTGCTTAATCACCGGTCTAAATTGGAAAACCGGAAGCGGTACTTTACTTGAAGGTCATATTAGGACTTTTATATTGATGTGAATGTATTTTCTATATTTTGTTTAAAATTAGTGAGCCGAAAAGGGTACTTTACTTGAAGGTCATAATAAGCTTAAATCAACAATTATATTTAAATTAAACACATAAATCATATGTTTCGGTAATAAAGGTTACAAACGCAATGTGTTTTCCAATCCAATTAAACATTTTTATTACTTGTTTTAAGTGTTAAAATTGAGTGTAAAATACTGTTTTTCCTCCCGATTTGTGAGATCAACAAGTCTGCAGCATGAGAACAAGATATTAGTTGAGTGGGTTTTTCCGCTTAAAATGTCGAAACAGTCGATTTCCAATGCTTTATCCAGTGATAATGACAGTTTTATTGTTATCACGGAACATGAAGAAATATCTTGGAAACTAGTTACCTACAGAAGGAAACCGAGATATAATAACGGAATGAGACCCCCAGTAACAAGAGTGTGTGTTTCAATAGATGCATGTCGGGACGCCGAGTGTCAAACTTCGAAAACTAGTAACCAAATTCAGTATCACTTTTTGAGCCACGCATTTATAATTTAATAGGCGAACAAGGAAGTCATGTGTTGCCCACATCAGATATTTTATTTTAAGGTTATCAATTTCTCAAGTATTGGCTATAAATAATTTATTACCGTATGATTATGAACTTACAAAACCTTCACAGGATCACAACGAGTAATTTGACCCATCAAACTTTAAATCGATGTCCCATACCCTGTTTTCGGAACATTATCTATTAAACCTATTATTTTTACTTCCTTGTACGAAGTAAAGGAAGTATTGTAATCGCGAAAATTTTCGGTTTTCAGATTTCAACGGAAATATCCATTTTGACCATCCCTGAATCCATTTTGACTAGTTTCGTCGTGGCGTCTGTACGTACGTACATTCGTTCGTATTTCGCATAACTCAAAAACGGTTAGCCGTAGAAAGTTGAAATTTTGTATTTGGGATTGTTGTAAAATCTAGTTGTGAACCTCACTTTTTGGTCACTGCTTAATCACCGGAAGTGGTACTTTACTTGTAGGTCATAATTGATTTCCATCAAAAATTATATTAAAATACTATGCAAAACTTCTCAAATTTAGTATTTATAATTTATATATTGATTTAAATAACATACTATATTTTGGTCTAAATTGGAAAACCGGAAGTGTTACTTTACTTGAAGGTTTTTAGACTTTCGTCAAAAAATATATTAAAATATAATGTAAAACATCTCAAATTTGATAAATAGGATTTTTATATCGATATAAATGTATTTACTAGATTTTGGTTAAGAATCGTGAGCGAAAAAGGGTACTTTACTTAAAGGTCATAATAAGCTTACATCAAAAATTATATTTAAATTAAAAGAGAAATCATATGTTTCGGTAATAAAGGTTACAATCGCAATTTGATTTCCAATCCAATTAAACATTGTTACTACTTATTTTAAGTGTTAAAATTTAATGTAAAATACTGGTTTTCCTCCCTATTTGTGTGTGTGTGTGTGTCAATAGATGGATGTCGAGACGCCGAGTGTTGTTTTTGAGATACTGCGATCTTCGGAAACTAGTAACCAAATTCAGGATCACTTTTTGAGCCACCGATTTATAGTTTAATAGGCGTACAAGGAAGTCACGTGTTGTCCACATCAGATATTTCAAATTTATCTCAGTAGTTCCTTGCAGCCAATTGCTATTATTTGCTGAAAAAAATAGAATCTGGTTTGTGTGCGGCCAACTACCTTTGCTTAATTTGAGATTTTACATGGAAAAATTTAATTTTAAATTCCTTTCTTTCGTCGGGAAAATAATTTTCACTTGTAATAATTTTTCCCCATTAATTCAAGCTTTTGTTCAATATTTTGGTCTGAAAATAGCTTCATTTTCTCATTATTTTATTTTTTGTATTAATTTTGATGCCTGAAGGGCCTGAAATGAAATAAAAAATAGTTTCTAGAAAATTTAAAATGCATTACGGATTTTAATTATATTCCACTAATTTTTAATAAATAATCAGAAAAAGAATATAGGCGGTTTGCGGCTACAGTTTTTCAATATTAAAACTATATTAATTACTCTTTCATGTCAAATAGAGATGAGCATAGAGAAACGCTCGGAAATATAACAAAAAGATCTTTATTTTTAGAAGAAGATAAAAAAAAAATGTCTTTTTACATAGTGATATTAAAAATAGCTTACAATGGTGTAATGCGCTGATATTTTTAAAATTGGTCATAAATTTTAGTATATACCTTGATGAGGATTAGCCATAATAGAAATAAATAATTGGGAATTCTGAGACAGAAGGAGCGAGCTTCAACTTCTAACAACTTCAACAGACTGACTAGGGCGCTGGTAGCGTTGCCGCCAAAACATGATGTTCCGTCCTGCAGCCCGTGGCCGTCCGACGGGTCTGCTTCAGGTGTCATTAAATACTCCAAAGATCTGTCTACTCAAATCCAATTCCATATAAGAGTGAAAGTAAAAAAAATCGACTTTTGGCCAGCCTTTCAGGTCAAATACCCCACTGTGCATCGTAAAGTAAACATTTTCTATAGTAAATATGGTTTATAAGTAAATATGAATAAATATAAATATGGTATAAGGACCAATTGTGAAAAGTTTTATTTTATTTTTACAATCACACTTTACTTGTGAATGTTTTTCTCGGCTAAAGATATTTCTTAAAATATTTATGGATTATTCATTTTAATTTTTCGATGTTTATTTTATTATTATTTTCAGGAACAGTTCCATTTAATTTCAACATTTCTGTTAGTTAACAGATATTTTTTCGGTAAAGTTTTATTTTATTTCATAAAAAAGCTTTTTATTCTGTATTTACGTTTTGTTTCATTGAATAGAAAAAAAATATATTCAATAAATTTTACTCTCCAAACACTTCGTTGTCCGGGAAACCTAAATTCCACATCACACTTAATGATCCCTCCCTATTCAACTAAAAATATGACCTAAAATAACACAAAACTTAAATTTACTGCTTTTATGTGACCATGGTTCGTATGAACTTTTTTCATGCTCTTGATATGGAAAACCAGCTATATACATATACATATATATATATATATATATATATATATATATATATATATATATATATATATGTGTAATAATAATAATAATAAACTCTTTATTTATTCTGGGACAAGTCCCTTTAGAATAACAATTACAGGCAATGATAGGTGGGCTTCAGAGCCTTAGAGTTATTGATATAGGAACATATGCGTTAACAGATAATTAAAAACAAAAAAATAAAAATAAAGAAAAGTCAATAAATAAATACAAATGAAAATTATAGCAAGTCATAATGCAATAACTTCTAGCATATGAAATTGGTATTAATACTCTAATTGATTGCGTCTTAAAACAAAAACCACACGAAATTCGTATGTTAATAAGATATGACAAAATTATAAATGAAGGAACATATTCACAAATGTTGATTGACACAATAGAAAATCTATTTACAATGTTTTTTGGAACTGGATAGAAAATAAGTGATTGATCAAGCGGGATTTGAAGGTGATAAGAGTATTGGAGCGACGGATGGAAGGAGGAATGGAATTCCATAAGGATGAGGATTGGACAAGAAAAGATCTGTCGAAAGCTGCGGATCGGTGGGCCGCTGTATATAAATCTGAAGGCCGAGAACGGGTATGACGAGAATGAACAGAGGATTTGAATTGAAGGAGATCGAAAATATAGGATGGACGGCGGGATTGGATAACTTGGTAGAGGAAAGATGCAAGGATATACTTACGACGGTAGGAAGGATAAAGCCACTTCAACTCTTCGTAATATCGGGAGACAGAGGCGTCCCTCGGGATCCCGAAGATGAATCGTACAAAGCAATTTATCAAACGTTTTATTTTTGCCTCGAGGTCCCCAGAGACGCCTCCGTACACCACACAACAGTAATCAAAGTGGGAGAATATTGGGAATATAAGTGGGGAAGTAACTAGGAGTCTACGGGTCTCAAGTGGAAATAGGTGACGGAGGTAATTTAGTCACTTTAAAGTGTAAAAGGTACGACGGAAAATATCGGAAACATGATTTTCCAGGAAAGAGTTTGGTCAAAGGTGATTCCAAGGTTTTTTATGGTTGGATAGAATTTAATGGGATTATTATTTAGGAACAAGTTTGGGATATGAGGAACAGTTTTAAGGAGGTGATGGGAACCTATTACAATTGCCTTTGTCTTCTCTGTATTCAACTTCAGCTTGTTGGCAACAGCCCAGTGATTTATTCGATTCAAGTCCTCTTGAAGTCTTTTGGTGGCTAGTAATAGGTTGGAAGGAGGGAAGGACAGGTATATTTGGAAATCGTCTGCATAGATATGGTATTGGGAGTGACGGATAAGAAGGGGAAGGTCATTAATATAAATAGCAAACAGAGTAGGAGACAATGAGGAGCCCTGAGGGACACCAGAGGAGAGGGATCGTGTCTCGGATGGAGGTTGTCCTGGAACGACTACATACTGCGACCGATCTGAGAGGAAGGATTGGAACCAGCGCAAAACACTGTTGGATAAAGGTAGACTTTGTAATTTGTTAAGGAGGATGTTATGGTCAACTGTGTCAAAAGCTTTGGAGAAATCTAAAAGGATGAGGATAGTTAGGTTTTGGTGTTCAATGGCGGTTTGGAGGTCGTGGGTTATTTTAAGGAGAGCGGACTGTGTTGAATAACAAGGTCGAAAGCCAGATTGGAGAGGGTTAATGAGGGAACGTTCTTCTAGGAAGTTTGAAAGTTGAATTTGTACAAGGCGCTCCAGTGGTTTTGAGAGGTTAGAGAGGAGAGAAATAGGACGGAAATCATGGGGTGAGGCGGGATTTGTAATTTTATTTAATGGTCGGACTAGAGCAATTTTCCAAGAAGATGGGAATATGGAATTTTGTAGAGAAAAGATGTAAATATGATAGAGATGGGGTATAAGGATTGGGAGGCAGGATTTTATTAGCTTTACTGGGATATCGTCAGGACCATAATCATTGGTGTGGGATTTTAGGATAGTGGAAAGTAATTCGTCATATGACACGTGGTAGAAAAATAAGTTTTCTGGGTTGAAGCTATATTCAATATCAGCAGTAGGTGAAGGGCTAGAAGCAGAGGATAAGAAATGGTCATTGAATCATCTGGGGTAACTGGGAAAGAACTCAGGTTATTGGATTCTGGTACGGATAGTTTTCGAAGGATTTTCCATTTGGATTTGGAATCAGGAGCATTGGAAAGGGCAGAATGGATATAGAGGGATTTGGCACGTCGGAATCAGAAATGTGAAGGTCTAACCAGGTATCAGAAAATTGTGTGTGGTGGGTAGGAGAATAGGGAACGAGGTAAAGATTGAGGGATAACATTAGATCCGTAAGATAGGATTTATCACTGGATTCTGATAGCATATTAATGTTAAAATCACCAGAGGTAATGATATTGGAATAGGTAGAAACCAGTTGGACAAGGGGGGATTCGAAGGTGTTTTCGAATGGGACACGAGGAGGTCGGTAGACAATGGCATATAACAGAGGAGAAGAGATGCTTGAAATTTCAACAAACATGTATTCTAGGTGAGGAAAGGAAGGAGAAGTGGATAGAAGTAGAATTTTGGCCTTAAGGCTGTCGTGAAAATATAGCCCGACACCACCTCCCGTGCGATCAGGTCTATCATGTCGTAGGAAAGAGTAATTAGGAAGGGATAGTTGGGAGGAAGGGATATAAGGTTTTAGCCAGGTTTCTGATACAGCTATTATGTGATAAAAATTATCAAGGAAATATTGTTGAAATTCATCATAGTGGGCAATTAGGGATTATGCATTAACGTGACAGGAATTCAGGATATTAGTCAAAACTGTGGGTGTGGAGGAGTGGAATAGCAGGAAAATGGATCGAGGTTGAGGAATAGGATATAACAACCTTTAATGCAGTATTCAATTTTAAGATTTGATTGAATGTGAATATTATATGTATATTAATCTTGATTTGGTGGGAGTGAAATTTATAATTAATAATAATATTTTTTATAAAAATCTAAATTACTTACCATTTTCAAAACTATGTAGTATACATAATTAAAATAGTGAACCACCATTGAAGCAAAGAAAGCAAGAACCACAACTGGAAGATCTTCTAGGTCTCAAACCTAAAATTCTATTAAATATAGTTAATAGAACACACTAAACACATAGCACATCCATCATACGTTCTTAAATCCTAGAAACATTTTTTCACAATATCTGATAAACCATAAAGTAATAGTTGATATATCGTCTAATTTATTTTTTATGTTTCACAGGTGAACATCGAAATACCCAATTGTCAGGATATAAATCTGGATGACACTGCACTGCACCTTGCTATAAGAAATGGTGACCTCGACGGGATTAACACCCTTCTTGAGAACTATGCTAATGTTGATATGAAAGAAAAAGGATGTTTAGCACCTCTGCATTTTGCTACTTTTCAGGGTTTTGAAGCTATCGTGAATTTGCTATTGTCCAAATTTGCAAGTGTAAATAAAAGTGGTGACAATAACGATACTCCAATTCATCTATCACTTCGTAATAATAAACTCAATATCGCTACAATGCTCATCGACCACGCTACTGATGTTAATATCATAGGATCTCAAGGTCAAACACCACTGCATATTGCAGCAAAGGACGGTTACGAATCTATCGTGGATTTATTGTTGGCCAAAAATGCAAGTATAAACACCAGAGACGAAAATAATAACACACCACTACATCTGTCGCTTCTTAATAAGAAACCCAACATTGCTAAAATACTTATCGATCACTGTACTGATATTAATATTAAAGGATCTCGTGGTCTTACACCTTTGCATATCGCTGCTAAGTTTGGCTACGAATCTATTGTGAATTTTTTACTGTCCAAAAATGCAAGTATAAACACCAGAGACGAAAATAATAACACACCACTACATCTGTCGCTTCTTAATAAGAAACCCAACATTGCTAAAATACTTATCGATCACTGTACTGATATTAATATTAAAGGATCTCGTGGTCTTACACCTTTGCATATCGCTGCTAAGTTTGGCTACGAATCTATCGTGAATTTTTTACTGTCCAAAAATGCAAGTATAAACACCAGAGCCAAAAATAATAACACACCACTACATCTATCGCTTCTTAATAAGAAACCCAACATTGCTAAAATACTTATCGATCACTGTACTGATATTAATATTAAAGGATCTCGTGGTCTTACACCTTTACACATCGCTGCTGAGGAGGGCTATGAATCCATTGTGGATTTGCTTCTGTCCAAAAATGCAAGTGTAAACTTTAAAGACGATCACAATAACACTCCAATACATCTAGCACTTTATTACAAGAACCCCAACATTGCTAAGATACTTATCGAACACTGTACTGATGTTAATATTAAAGGAGCTGGTGGTCGAACACCCTTACATATTGCTGCCATGAAGGGCTACGAATCTATCGCTAAATTGCTACTGTCCAAAAATGCAACTGTAAACATACGAGACGAGTATGATAAAACACCAATACATGACGCAGCAACTGAAGGGAAGCTCAATGTGTTAAATATTCTTCTTGAACATGGCATAAATGTTAATATCAAAGGATATGATGGTCGGACACCTTTACATATAGCAGCTGAGAATGGCTACGAATCTATCGTGAATTTTTTGTTGACCAAAAATGCAAGTGTAAACATAAGAGATGGAACCGATGACACTCCACTACATAAGGCAGCAGCAAGTGGGAACCTCAATGTGTTTAATACTCTTCTCTATCTCGTAACTCATGTTAACATTAAAGGATCTGGTGGGCGTGCACCTTTACACATCGCGGCTGAGAAGGGTCACAAATCTATCGTGAAATTCTTGCTGTCCAAAAATGCTGATGTAAACATAAGAGATGGTACCGATGACACTCCTATTCATAAGGCAGTATTGAATGAGAATCTCCATGTTTTAAATATTCTTCTCCACAACGTTACTGATGTTAACATTAAAGGATCTCGTGGTCTTACACCTTTACATATCGCTGCCAAGTTTCGTTACGTATCTATCGTGAATTTGCTACTGTCCAAAAATTCCAGTGTAAATATAAGAGACGATTATAATGAAACTCCAATACATCATGCACTTCGAGGCGGGTATCCCATTATCGCTAAAATACTTCTCGATCATGGTGCTGATATCAATATTAGAGGAGAAAAGGGTATGACACCGCTACATATCGCTGTTGATAAAGGTTACAGATCTCTGGTAAATTTATTCCTGTCATATAATGCAAGTGTGGATATAAAGAATCAGTTTGATATCACCCCCTTGTATTCAGCAGTAATTCAAAAGGATTTTAATATGACCAAAATTCTTCTTGAATATGGAGCAAGCGTCAATAATCAAAGAAATAATGGAATGACACCATTGATGGTTGCAGCATCGAATGGTGATGAGGCAATTGTTAAGTTACTAATTTCAAGAAATGCTTCTTTAGATACAAGGGACAATATCGGCAATGCCGCAATACACTTTGCAACGTTGGGTAGAAACATTGAAGTGATTAAGATGCTTCTCGATCAAGGTGCAAACGTAAACATTAAAGGAATAAATGGTAATACACCTCTAAATTTTGCAGTTCGGATGGACCCTGACAATTTGAAGAAATTCTTCGAAGAAGAAATTAAAATTCCAACAATTATTGGACAGGGATCAATAGAATATAACAATACTACAAGAAAGACTGCCGTAGAAAATGGAATATTCGGTGCAATAAAGACTCTCGTGGAACACGGGGCCAATATAAATTCGCAAAACCTCCTTGACCAAACAGTGCTCCATGAAGCTGCTGCTATAGGCTACGCTCGAGTCGTTGGCTATCTCATATCCCAGAATGCTAGTTACAGTATGGAAGATTATGTTTGCTTCACCCCTCTCCAGTGGGCAGCAAATAATGGAAATGTAGATGTAATAAAGACTTTGTTAGAGAACGGGGATGATATCAATAGAAAAGGGTGTAATAATGTAACAGCCTTGCATTTAGCAATCCGAAGAAATGACACTGAGTTAATTAAATTTTTTTTGTCTAAGAATGCTGATCCAAATGCGATGAGCGAAGACGGACGAACACCTTTAGACTTAGCATTTGATCCTTTATCTGAAGAATTTATAAAATTACTCCTTGATCACGGAGCGAAAGTGGAAGATGGTAGTTTCTTAGGATCGAAAATCCTTTTCGATGCAGTGTCAAATAAATTAGTAGACATCGTAAGGCTTCTGTTGGATAAAACTGAAAATTTTTACTCCTATCCGACAACTATTTTAAATCATGCAATTGGGGCGCGGTTTTCTAAAGGAATCGATCTGCTCATCTCTCACGGAGCAGACATTGTCCAGAAAGACATCATTGGCAATCTCCCCCTCACTTCAGCCGTTATGTCGAGAAGTACTGATTGCGTCAAATTAATTTTGGAGACAGGAACAAGAAGGATAGGCAGGAAGAATTTTCAAACTTTTATAGATGCAGATTGTGACGTTAAGCTTATGTCGACCAGGAACGACACGATTGAGATCCATAATGTGACAGCGTTGCACGTTGCTTCCTACCATGGTCTCACAGATGATGTTAGAATCTTGATATCATACGGTGCTTCATTAGATGTTAGAGATAAACGGGGATATTCACCACTCCACTACGCCTGTGAAAATGGCTATGACGAAATAGTCAAACTGCTTTTGAATTCTGGATCCAATAAAGACTCTGTCGATATCAACGGAACGACTCCATTACATATCGCCAGCAGACGAGGTCTGTTCGTAATTGTCGAATCACTACTTTCCGATCCACCAGCTGCCATAGATCAAGCTGATAATAGTGGATACACATCACTACATTTTGCAGCTATAAGCGGATCTCCGGAAATAGTCGAGCTGTTACTGAATCTTGACGCTGATAAAGAAGCTAAGACTGTTGATCTCAAAACTCCTCTGCATTTAGCTTCTCTCAAGGGCCACGATAAAGTAGTGCGAATCTTATTGAACGCAGGAGCAGAAAGAGATGCATCTGACCTTGATGGTATGACAGCACTACATTTCGCTACAAGAGAAAGATATCCGATAGTTGTTCACTTCTTACGTTTGTATGGATCTTTCATGAATATTAGAAACAAAAACGGTAGCACACCGCTTCACCTAGCATGCGAATGGAATACCAAATTCACCAAAATTGCACAATTCGAGATTGCTCAATATATTATAATACATGGCGCAGATATAAATGCAAAGGACCACAACCAAATGACCCCACTGCATATTGCGTCTAGAGACAATTTCCCAAGTATTATAGAAACACTTCAGAGTGATGGAGCAGACCCATCAAGTAGGGATATGTTTCTCAACCAACCTATCCATTACGCCGCATTAAACGGCCATTATGATGTAATACTCGAGTTACTTCACAACGGAAAGGAAGTTAGTCAAAGTATATCTGTGAATATGAATCACGAAACCCCTTTGTTCTTAGCTTCAAGAGAAGGACACACTAAGGTAGTAGCGTTGCTGTTACAGGTTGGAGTCGAAAGTCTTCAGCCTGATATCAAGGGAAGGACTGCTTTGCACCGCAGCGCTAGCAGAGGGCACTTAGAAATTGTGAAACTTCTTCGCCAAGCCCTTTTGAATAATGAAAAGGAAGATAAGTGGGGCTTTACAGCATTAAGCTACGCTGCTTCATGGAAAGGACACCAAGAAGTTATAGGATATCTTTCGACTACCCAACTCAACATTACATTGTCATATTATTTAAACAAATTAAATCCTTTTCAACATAATTTGGAGAAGGAAATATTAATATCGGTGAAAAAGTTACCTGGTGTAAAATTGGGAAAACCATATTCCTTTAAGGTAGACACAGACACAGTCAAGTATATAAATTAACTGAATAAGCTTGATTGTTTTGTATGAAATTCCATTTTCTGTGTTGGTATTCCTCAGGGCTCACCACTTTTCCTGTTCTTTCCTCCAGTTCCATAAATGAACATAAAATATTAACGATAATCCCAAGGGCAAATTAATTGGTCATGCCTTACAATCTACCAGACAAGTTAAATCATTTACTTTTTCGCAGATGATCAATTGGTTGGAGCAAGTTTTTGGCTAGGAAACTTTCGGTAGTCAGGAAACTTTCTACATTTGCAGCAACGCCCATCTTATATTTAATATACTTGAAAGCTCGCAGGATATATAGGATACGAATTTTATCACTATGTATGTATATAATTGTATGTAAAATATCTGTTTATTCTGTTTATTAAGTTATAACGTTTGGTACAAAATACTTTCTGGACTACGCGTGTTCGACGAGCCGGACAGCGAGGCAAAAACATGTTCACTGATTTTTTTTTAATTGTTAATATTTTTTTATTTTAAAAACAGTTCCGCTAAATATTAAAAAAAAAAAATTAAAATTGTACCGTCATTTCTTAAAAGTAATGTTTTATGATATTATAAATTTAATTTTCAATAAAATGATGTTATTATTGTATACTTATATTTTGATTTATCTACCTACAGCCCATACTTAAGTTTATCCCTGAAATATAAAATAAAGTTATCAATAAAAAATATCCTGAATAGGAAATGTTGAATCCACCGAAAGTACGTTGTCTAGTAGCCAGTCTAGTACTTGCCTTCTAACCATCGGGAACAAGGTGCATCAGATACACAAGATCGCTGACTGAGACTTGTCAGTATTGGAGCTCAGTTATTTTTCGATATGTTGTGAGCAAGAATTCAAAAACAGACGACGATATATATTTTTTAACCGGGTCATTTAAAAATTGTCTGTTGGGAATTGTGTCCGTTTGAGAGAGGTTTTCCTTAGCAGAGGTTTAACTGAAAATAGAGTAATATTATTACAGATATTTATTATTTATATATATATATATATATATATATATATATATATATATATATATATATATATATATATATATTTTATTTATATTATTATGTATTATTTATATAATATTATATATTATTATTATTATATTTATTTATTATTTTATATTATTATTATAACTCTTAATAATGGGAATAAACCTTGACAGCCCCTATGCTTGCCACATCGCCCTCGCCCTCAAGAGCAAGGGGCGAACTGACCAAGTTATTATATAGACCGGAAACTGAGCCCAATAAACGTGTCTGATTTAAAGAAAATTATTGATTATGTAGGGAGAAAGTACTCCCACCACAGGCTGAAACTATGAACGACTGCCACCCATGATCAGGGGCTATCAAATTTTATAGGGGAACGAATTCGTCACTTTTTGTTTCAGATTTTCCTCAGTAACGCTTCCAGTGTATTTTGGATAAAACTTTAACATTACAGATTTTAAATAACGTTAAGTTTCCTAAAAGTTTTATCGGTAATATTTTTAAAAATTCGGAACAGCTACTGAGATGCGGAGCCATAAGTATCTAAAAAATGTCTAGAAAACGCAGAAAGTTAGACAGTCAGTGGTTTCGCCTAAATAATTATGTTTTTATGCAATTTAATGCAAAATACATAATAACCAACAAGACAAATCCCAACATATTACTTTTACTCTTCGACAAGAAACCCTCCATAATCCATGTTAGAAACCTCCATGTTCTAATTCCGCAGACAGACAAATTTCGATACTTTGGCCTGAAATTTGACAGAAGAATGACGTGTGGCCCACACAGCATGAACAAACAAATACCTCTAAAGTGATGGCAAAATATTATACTCACTTCTTTCGAGACGTTAAAAATTGTAACGTAAACAGAAATTCAATAGTTTCACTTACTTAAGTCCATCTAGACCTATGATTCACAAATGTACGTGACAGCCACAAAAACACACATACAAAAATCGTTTAAAAAGTCCGATATAATCATTCAATAAAATAGTTATCCAATAAAATGTATATATCCCCGCCTGTTACTTATAGTAATATCAGTTTAAATTTAAATTTAAAATAACACATGACTGTCGGATTTACACAGCCTCCGACTCTATATTTGTCTCAAATTTCTAGTTCTTTTTTTTTGTATACATATATATTTCAGGGACCCTGGGTCTCTGGGCGTCTAGACGCCCCGTAACTCTAAGGCATGGATTAAGCCCTACTTCATGTGCTTATCAGTTCTAGACACTCCCCTCCAGTCCCACTTGCTAGACAGATACGCTGCGATACGGACGTCAGCAGACGACATAGCCTCCGCTTTAGTCCAAAAACTACAGGATTCGCTACGGACGGCCGACTGAATTATTCCACTGGACGGGGTCACCGATACTAAGAGGACGCAACAGTGTGACATCGTTCAGATAAGACATTCTTTCGAGTATACTATGAGACCTGACCCAAATCCTCAGTTATCAAATGGAATTAATTAAGTTAATTAATTAACTAACTTTATTGCCCTTTCAGCGAAAACATTTGTCCACTAATAAATTATGGTAATGAATCAGATGGGTGGTTATTTACAATAGAGTGCTGTAAAAAAAAAAAAAAAATGCACTCAATCGATCATGGTGAAAATATAGAACTGATAGTCCTTTTGATGTCCACCAAAATAATTTATATCTTAAAAAAAACAGCATTTCTAAACTTTAAATACTTTTATTAGAGTTTCACTTCTGTGAAAAAGTTTACGATTTCAGCTGTTACAGGTAAGTTTGCAAATATTTTTACTTGAAAAGCTAACTGCATGTACTTCATTAAAAGCAGGTCAACTATCGGGGCGCATCCATTTTTATTAGTTTCATACGTTCGTTCTTGCATAACTCAAAAGTGGTTAGCCGTAGAAAGTTAAAATTTTGTATTTAGGATTATTATATAATCTAGTTGTGAACCTCCCTTTTTGGTCACTGCATGATTACCGGATGTGTTACTTTACTTGAATGTCATTACAGATTTTCATAAAAATTATATTAAAATATAATGAAAAACAACACAAATTTGGTATTGAAGACTTGCATACTAATATAAATATTGTAAAAAATTTTGGTCAAAATTGGCAAATCAGAAGTGATACTTTACTTGAAAGTCATATTAGACTTTCATCAAAAATTATATTAAAATATGATGTAAAACTCCTCAAATTTGGTAAATTAGACTTTTATATCAATATAAGTAATATAAAAGATTTTGGTTGAAATTGAAGATCCGAAAGGGGTATTTTACTTGAAGGTCATAAGAAACTTACATCAATAGATATATAGGCACTTATTACAGATCATGTGGTTCTATGATAAAAGTTATACATGCGACTTTTTTTTCCACTCTTATTAAACAATTTTATTACTTGTTTTAAGTGTTAAAATTGAATGTAAAATACTTTTTTTGCTCCCCATTTGTGAGCTGAACAAGTGCAGTAGGAGAATAATATATAATTTCAGCAGATTCTTCGCAAATAGACGGGTTCTTCCGCTTAAAATGTTGAAACCGATTGCTTTATCTAGTGACATAGACAGTTCGAATGCTGTCAAGAAGCACGAAGAAATCTCTTGGAAACTTGTTACCAATTGAAAAAAAACGACATATAATAACGGAACAAGACCTCAAGAAACAAGAGCTAGTGTGTGAGTGCGTGTGCGTGTGTGTTTATGTGTCAATAGATAGACGTCGCGACGCCGAGTGTTGTTTTTGAGGTACTGCTATGTTCGGAAACTAGTAACCAAATTCAGGATAACTTTTTGAGCCACCGATTTATAGTTTAATAGGCGTACAAGAAAGTCGTGGAGTGTCCACATCAGATATTTTGCAAATATAATTTAAGTTTGCAAATATTTTTGCTTGTAAATTTAACTGCACATAGTTCATTATTAGCATGACAATAACCGGGGCGCATCGCTTAAGATAACAATAATTCTCATTTGGTATTTTCCAGAGATATTATAAACTGAACTTTCAGTAACATGATGTTTTAATTGCGGAGTTATATTTTGATTTGTTAAAGATTAATCTACCTACAGCCCATTTTTAACTTTATGCCCAGAAAAAAAAAAAATCTTAATTTAAATATAGGCCTACAAAGTTCATACGGTACGTAAAGATCACATTTCTTAGTGATTTTGGTAGAATATAATTCTATTATAAGTGATTTTACTTATTTTTGGAAATCATTTTCAAAAGACCAATTAGGGTAGATGTACCGTTAACAGCCATAGTTAAAGAAATTTTAATTTTTTTTTACAAGCCTAATGGCTTCTCTAGATACTTTTAACTTTGAAAGCGTATCCAGTGTTTCCACTAATTATTCATCATCTTAAAATTTGCACCCGTAGTGGACACTTGGAATCACCTCATTAGATTAGTGGTGGACAAACATTTTAACAAGTTTTTCTTGGATTAAATTCTAATTTTGTATTACTTGAAAAACATTATTGCAATGTTTTCTTATTTTACTATGTTTAGCGTTTCATAAATGAATAAAATATGGAAAAACAAGAAAGGTCGCGTCAAATTAAAAGTTGTAATTTCATATCATGAAAACTTGTATTTTCAAAAGTACTTAAACCACTATTAGATGATATCAGCTCCATTTACTCCAAATTTGAACCTAAATCAAAGTGCCTTCTGTTCGCAATTCGATTACCCAACTGGCACTGTTTGAGTTGTATCCAATTCCGGCACATTTACTTTATATAGTCTCTAGTTACTATTTTTTTTTTAAATAATATACCTACTTAATAATTTTATACAATCAAAGTTTTAAATTTACAAAAAAAAAAAAAATAACTTTATGGATGTTAGGCACATTTACAGTTACTATCATAAGGCCAAGGGAATTTTTGTTTGTATGGGAAAAGTCCCTAAACAAATAATTATCAATTAACTAATACAGGTGTGATATATTTTTAAAAAGCAGTGAATGAATTAAATTAAGTGAATAATGGTGCAGATTGTAGACTGTAATTGCTAATACAAAGATACAACACCAAAAAGGAGTCGAAAAGATCACCTTCCTGTTCCAACCCGTCTTTACAGAACACAAGCTTATAGATTTCCTTTGATAATTCAGTGTTCAAAAAATCGCTCGGTAGAAATTTCCAACGGGGAACTTCCCTTACCGGACACTTTTAACCAACGGACGTCTCTAATAAGCGGACTGTTTTATTTTATCTGGTATGTTAACATTTACTTTACATTGTTTTCAACATCTATTAACCGGACCCTCTAATAAGGGGTACGGATACATATTTAGTCCTTTATGTTTCGAGAAAGTCTCTCGCAAGCGAACAGTTGATGAAAAGATATACATAATTTCTTCGAGCGATAGATGGTTAGAGCTAATGCGACGTGTTAAAAATAATTTCTAAGACTTTTATTTTATGAAAATGTAGAACGGTTTTGTTGTTTGTATGTAAACAAATCCATTATTCTATAAAAAAAAAAAAAAAAAAAAATGTTTCTATCCCCCTCCAGTCTTGCAAACGTTTCTGTTTGAACAATTATAATTATCATACGACCTTATGACTAAGTGCATCCCGTAATCTATTCATTCAATTATAATTCCAATAACCAACCTTATTTAGCTATAGTTGCGTTGGGGATATAGTGGCGTAGAATCGACAGCCCCATACGATATATCGAAGTAGAGCGACGTTAATCAAGAAGAGAGCACAGACCGAACCGCCCCCGAAGACAGCCCAAGCCTCACTGACACCACGCCGCAGGCCCCTTCTCCACCCCCTCCCATATAGCAGTCACTCACCACGCGTCTTGTAATTAAACAAAAATAAAGCAGCGGATTTGTTGGTCTGACACCCGCAGGCAGAACAGATAATGCCGCCCTCTCCAGCCGCTCCTATCTCCAAAAACAGTTATTGCTCTATAGTTAAAAACTAAGTGTAGAATTTTCTTATATTTATTTGTGCTTAATTGAGCTATTTTTATACTTACAAATTCGTTTGAGTCTAAAAAAAGAATTTATTTCAAATTTTTCCATTCCCGAAAAATTACCGCCCTAGGCAAGTGCTTAGTCTGCCAGTGCGCAAATCCGCTAGTGACAGGAGCGTACGCAGAATTTTGTTTGGGGGGGGGGGAGGGGAAGGGAGATTAAATAAGATTAAACCAAATATTAACCTAAATTTCTACAATCGCTAAATTTAAGGATATACATAAAATTAGAAGTTACATAAAGCCTTAGGAGCAGAGAAAAAAAATTGTTATATTACTTAAATAATTTCATATAATATTGTTTCCTTGTTGGCGTTCTCTAAAAATAAAATATTTCTGCAGGGTCTTCAACTTTTACTTCCTTGTACGCAGTAAAGGAAGTATTGTAATCGCGAAAATTTTCGGTTTTCAGATTTCAACGGAAATATCCATTTTGGCCATCTCTGAATACATTTTGACTAGTTTCGTCGTGACATTTGTACGTACGTATCTCGTATAACTCAAAAACGGTTAGCCAAAGAAAGTTAACATTTTGTCTTTAGTATTATTCTATAATCTAGTTGTGAACCTCCCTTTTCCCTGCATAATTACCGGAAGTGGTACTTTACTTGAAGGTCATTACTGATTTTCATCAAAAATTAATATTAAAATACAATGCAAAACTTCTCAAATTTCGTATTTAAGGCTAATATAAATAACATAATAAATGCTGGTCAAAATTGGAAAACCGGAAGTGATACTTTACTTGTAGGTAATATTAGAATTTCAACGAAAAAATAAATTAAAATATAATGTAAAACATCTCAAATTTGGCAAATTAGACTTTTATATCAGTCTAAGTAATATAATAGACTTTGGTTGAAATTGAAGATACAAAAGGGGTACTTGAAGGTCATAAGAAAAACATCAAGAGGTATATTTACATTTATTACAGAGATCATATGGTTCGGTGATAAAGGTTATATACGCGTTTATAACCTTTATCATGGGGTGTCCACATCAGATATTTTTTTTAAAGAAAAAAAGAAAAACGCGATAACTTTAACACTGATCCACTCGAAACCAGGAAGTGCTTTAGAGCCCTATAGTTTACACGAAATGGTATCCCCAAATCCTAACTCCGTGAAAAAATAAGAACACGAGTACAAACTAAAACGCTTGAGGAGTTTTCTTTATCATTAACTACATTTTTTTACCTTATATAGAGAAAAAAAATCAAAAAGTTATTGATCAGAATTGCGACTATTGGCATCAACTCTACTGGTGTGTATTTCATGGGCTTTGTTATTCCTGTGTGTTTATAGTCTATAGTGTTTATAGTTACTTTTGTTAATTACTATAGTTTATCATGTTTTTATTGTTATAATTTTTATTTTAGTGTAAATACTGTAAATAGGTTTGTTTGGTATAAGTGTACTACAGAGTTTGTTAGGTATAAGTGTACTGCAGAGTTTTAACTATCTGAAGAGGGATTGTGTGGTGGATCGTGTTGACGAGATTGAAAGGATACGTATTCAGGGAAGGTCAAAATGGACATTTCCGTTGAAATCTGAAAATCGAAAATTTTCGTGATTTGAATACTTCCTTTACTGCGTACAAGGAAGTAAAAATATGGCTTTATGGCATCTATGATTATGCTTGTAATAAATACAGCATTATTGTGGACAATAATATGGACGTTTTCACTTTTAACTCCGAAATTCGTTTTGTGTTTTGGTGCTCGATAGGGTTATAAGGCTGAAGATTATGTGAATTTGATGAAGCCCTATAGGTTGGTTCACGATTTGACACGGTTTCTTCAGTTTTCCTATTATTCATATTTGGCTCAATTGGTGAGTTGATTTTTTTTCTGAAAGACTGATAACAGGAGCTGCATATGCTTGATTACAGTTAACTCAATACGGCTTATAAGTAAATTTTGAAAAAAAGTGACGTATGATGCTGGCCTCAACTTTTTTTCTTCAACTAAAATTTATTTGTTTCCCTTGCATTTTAATTATTTTCATTTGTTTCAATAACTTTTAGGGGGAGTACGATACCATCTGCTCTCTCCCTCCCCTTCCCCCTCCAAGCGTACGCCCATGCTGTTTGTGGAAGTGGTTTTAATTCAGCTATTGAATGAAAAAAGGTTTTGGTTGGTCAGTGCAATATTTAAAAAGTTATGATTTTTTTGAGAAAGAAAAACATCGATGAACGAGAGAACAAAAATATATGTTGTACCAGGGGACAGCGACTTCCTGTGTCCCTTGGTACAATATGGTCTCGCAACTGAAGTTAAATTACTTACAAGTAAATTAATTTTTCCTTACTAAAAAAACTAATTAAAATATTCATGCATGGGAGGAATGGCAGAAGTAAGTAAAAAGGGCTTTACAGGCTGCAAAGACCGACTGAGAGAGGAGCTAAGCAAGTTGACCAGATTACCTCAGCAGAAAGTGGCAGGAATGTCAATATGATAGCCTGCATTACTCATCCAGGAAACTCAAGTCCTCCGCTATTGATTTTACTCTTTACTTTGAGTTCATTTTAAATACCGCATGCTGTAAGGTACTCCGCCTGGCTCTATTAGAAAGACAACTGTAAGTGGTTGATCCAATGAGAATATGTTCCTGTGTAATTTGGAACATTTTATAGTGCATATGAACCATCTCTTGGAGCGACCACAGCTATTAATAATGGACTACCATCAAATCTGAAAATTGTTACAAAAAAAGAATAATAAAAAATATTTATCTGTTTGTTTTTTTGTTTATAATCTTAATTTAATTGAATAAAAATTCTAGTCAATAACTGTTAATCAGAAGAGGTTTTTGTTAATAAAGCCTTAAAAAAGTTTTTTTTTTCTTACTTTTCAGAGATGTCCACTGATTATAATCTTGGTACTTGTACATCAACGTGTACACAGAGACACATTATCTTTTTTTTTTTTGCCCAAACCTAAATAATAGCTACACATCGCCTATCGTCTGAAACTGGTAGCCTGATACTTAAAGATTTATTAGAATTTTTCAAATGATCACAGAGAGCTAACCCTAATGTTTAAACAAATCCTCATCTAAAAAATCTGGTACGGTGCGCGCATCACACAACTTTCCCTTACCGTCCTATAATAATTATGTTTTTAATATAATTTAAAAAAGTTCACATAAACAATGCTTGAAATAAACTCAGCACCATTCACTTCTTCACATCTTCTCCCACTTCAGTACAATAAAACGGTTTTTAAACAATTTTAGTACAACCATTCTGTACACTACCTATATATTTTAACTTCGTCAAGTTGCAAATATATTTTAAAAGTTTCGCTTTAGTTTTCATGGAAATATTTTCTTTCCATTAAATAATATGAAAGTAGAAATTATTAAGTTAATTTCCGCTTTTGTATTCTTAAATTAATTTCTTACAGAGTATATTGTTTATAACAGATTGGTGGGAGAAGGTTCGGTCGCATCCGTCTCCTTTCAGATGCGCTCGGTTATCCATCTAGAGTCTTGTGCTCCTCATAAAATACGCTTTATCTTTGCTAATATTGGTCCGATTTTGATAATTTTTTTATTGTTTTTTAGATGATTTAATTACCTTTCATACAATTCTGTACATAATTTACCATAAAATGCATACTTTTTAAGTTATGCGCAAATAAAATATTCTTTTCATTATAACTTTTTTTCCCTCCATTTTTTCGTTGATGTACTACATACATGAAAAGTAGGGCTGTAAGGAGAAGACATTAGGCAAGTTTCATCAAAATCGTTAGAGCCGTTTTCGAGAAAATCCTAAACAATTGTAATATCCATGATATATTTACCATTACCGGTTAGTCCGATGCGCTGTATTTTTGCTAATACTGGTCTGATTTTGATGATTCTTTTATTGTTTTTTAGATAATTTAATTACCTTTCATACAATTCTAGACATAATTTACCGTAAAATGCATACTTTTTAAGCTAAGCGCAAATAAAATATTCTTTTCATCATAACTTTTTCCCTGAAACTCCTCGGTGATTTACTACATAAATTAAAATTAAAGATCTTTATGTAGAATAATTTAGGCAAGTTTCATCAAAATTGTTAGAGCCGTTTTCGAGAAAATTGTAAAAAAGTGTAAAATCGATTATATAAAGTGGCACTTCCGGTTAGTCGATTTTGACGAAAATGTTGCTGTAGCATCACATGCATGTGCCAACCATAATACGTAATTTCAGTATCGTACAACTTTTCGTTTTTAAGCTAGACTGTTCACATGCACACACAGGCACACTGTCTATTTTCCGAGACTTGGTTATTTGGACTCAGGGGACCTTAAAACGTATATTTCCGTTTAAAACTCGAATTCGAAAATTTTCAGGAAGGCAGTACATCCCCTTACTATATACGTCGTATATAGTAAGGGGAAGTAAAAAGTTGCCCTTGGGTGCACACCTTCCCCTACAAGCGTACTATATGAATGTCAGAGGCCAACTCATTACAAAGGTTCATTATTGAAACTAGTAAAGTAAAAGAAATAGTTAGCACTTCCTTCTTTAATTTAATCTGTCTAACAATTATCACATTTCGTTTTTAAATCTGCAATTGTTGGGGGTAGTAGGTTTTCGTGATAGAAAGGACTGACTGCCTTTCTATCACGAAAACCTACTCCCAGCTCTTCCCCGGTGAAGTGGCCGGTTCTAGATACATAAGGTAATGGGGGGAGAAGAGAATTAATTAAGAACGAATAAAAATAATAAGGAAAAGGAAAGAAGCTTGAAATTTCCCCCCAAAAATACGTAAATAGACCTGTCACTAAGCAAAAATGTTAAATTAAAAATATTAAAAAAAATGATAAGCAATAAAGCTTAAATGAAAATTAGCAAGTATTAACTGGTGAAGAAAGTAATCAACACCGCTTACAAATGATTTACAAAATTTATTTTAATATAATAAAGAAAGAAAAACAAACTAAAAGGACACTGAGTCTTCTATAAAATAAGTATAAACTTTGAAATGAGAAAAGAAAAAGAAAAAACGTAATAACTAAAATTGTCTTTAAAATTAATAAATAAATAAATCTACTTTCGTAAAACATAATCCAAAAATAAGCAATTATTAATTATGCAAAAAAAAAAAAAAATATATATATATATATATATATATCAAATACAAAATAAAATCTAACTGATATATAAAAGACACGGTGGCAATATATTCTGCCGGTATTAAGCAACAACAAAACCTTGTCAGTCTCGCTGTAGCAGCCGCTGTATACAGAGTGTCGATCAAAGTTCAGTTATCTTGTTCTTTTTAAGTTCACATCTATTATTTAGACATTTTTTTTCCGTTCTTTAAGTTATTACTTCGTATTAATTTATTCAACGCCAGAATCTCCTAATAGTGCCCCTAGGAGGGGGGGCCACAAATACTATGGATGCCCCAACTCCAGGTACATCAAACAACAATCCTCCCAAAAGGAATCAAATATAACATTGATGTTAAAAATAGTTATGACATATTTTCGGATATGGATGAAGATGAAATCTCAGACATTTCAGCCAACATAAATCTTAGAAGTAAGCCAAAAAATCAATATCCTCCTATAATAGTAAATTGCCCATATAATAGCATTAAAGTGATAATCGACCATATTAAATCTAAAATGAAATAATTAAATATAAAATATAATTGTAATAGAACCACTTTTTATGTCTATAATAGTCAAGACTTTGCTCTCATCAAAGACGAATTTAAAGAACAAAACCTCGGTTTTCATTCTTACACCCCGAAAAACGAGATGAAACCAAAGGCAGTACTAAAAGGATGCCCCCTGAACTTCCATTAGATGAGGTCACCGCCGATTTACGTAATCAAGGATTAGAAATATATAAAATCTACCAAATGGAAAAAAAATCTGGCAATGACTCGAAAAAACTGCCATTATCCGTAGTAATTCTGGACAACAAGGAACAATTAAAGAAAATAAATTCCATACTCTACTGTTGGAGCATGGTTATTAAATGGGAGAAATATAGATCAAACAAAGTGATTACGCAATGCTACGTCTGTCAAGAATTTAATCACGTGGCACGAAATTGCTTTAAAAAGCCCTAGTGTCTAAAATGCTCCGAAAATCACCTAGCAAAAGATTGTCCTAATTTCTTAATCGACGGATTCACACCTAAATGTTGCAACTGCTCCGAAGAACATTTTTCAAATTCTCCGCAATGCACCAAATTCAGAAGAAAGATGGAACTGCAATTGAGTAAGAAAAAACCTATTCTAAAAGCAGCACCACGGAAAACATTCAATTCAACTGACCAGGCATTCCCAGCCCTTCCAACTCCGAAATCAGAATGGCCTCAAAAAACTTTCCTTCGTTCCTCTTCTTTTCGTTCCTCTTCACGAAGATTCCTTCGTGAATCTTCGTTTTCTGACTGTTTTAAAGAAATAAAAGATATTTTTAGAACATTAAATGTAGGCAAGATTTTTGCAAATTTTAAGAAAATAATGTCACAATTAAAAAATGCTGGAGATAGTACCTAAAAAATATTTATCTTTATAGAAGGCTTACTCTCTTTTATTGATTAATGGACATATTAGTTATTAATATATATAATATTTGCATGTTCAATAATTTTATAAGCTGTAATGTTACAGAATTACTCACGAACTTCGCCTTTCCTAATCCCACCCACAATACCCTCACTCACAATAACAGCTTTCTTTCGACATTCAATAATAACGAGTCCCACGAAATATATTTTCACATCACACATTTTCTCGTACATCACCTCATGATTGATAGAGCGACACTAAACTATATCGCTTACAAAACAAACAGTCCCGGCTATATTCCCGGCTTAATACAAACATAAACACAATTCAACCTTCTATTTATCTCCTTCCACTACTATTATTGTTTTTATCTTACTTCTGCATTTACAATTACAAACCTAATGATAAATGTTAACTAACAACGAGAAAATCAAATTTATGATGTGGAACGCCCAAACAATTCGAGGAAATGATATAGAATTTAAATTATTTCTACAGCAAAATCAGCCTCACATTATTTCAGTTGGTGAAACTCGGCTTTCCCAGCAAGACAGATTCTCTGTTCCGGGATATCTATGATCTATGATATCTATAGAAAAGATCGTAACAGAGCGGGAGGGGGCGTCATGCTTCTAGTTCGTTCCGACATCCAACATCACTTCACTCATTTACCCGACTTAACGTTCACTGAAGCAGTAGCCATTAATACATCAATTAACAATAAATTAACTACAATCATATCCGTTTATATCCCACCAAACAAATTATATATCAACGATCTCACTAAATTAGTTCATTAAAATAAACATATAATAATCTTAGGAGATTTAAACGCTAAACATATTCAATGGAACTGTCACAGCTCCAAAAAAAATGATAAATCTCTACTTAACTTTATAGTGAAAAAACAAATGCAGTTACACAGTCCTTTTGAACCTACCCACATTCCCACTCAACGAAATTACAAACCTAGTATTATCGATATAGCAATCACTAAAAATATATATAACTTAACCCCACTCATCACTATATCATGTCTTAACTCGGATCACAACCCCGTGATTTTCCGTATAAACTCAACATTAACTACTCATCCTAAAAACAATAAATTCATTTTAAAAGAAGTTGACTGGTATAAGTTTCGGAAAGTACTTATTATATACTTAAAAATAGACTTAGACAAAAATACCAACATACGAAAACCCCTCAATCGAAGACAGTTTTTTATAAATTTAATAATTATGTATGATCACGTATAAATAGTTGGAAAAACGAAAATTGGGCAAATACTCTGAACTCTTGTATTACTGGTGAAAATAAAATCTGGAAAATTCATAGAACCTTCAAAAAAATACCTTCCAAAATTCCTCCACTAAAACAAACCAATGAAGATGTTTACAAGGATAAAGACAAAGCCGAATTATTAGGAATTCATTTTCAATCTGTTCACTTAACCACTTCAAACTTTGGGTCAAATCACCATAATCGAAAAATTCTAAAATCAGTCCGAGACTATCTAAAAGTTCCAATCGCAACTAATTTCCCCGCTATAAGACTGCTGAACATATTATCTAAAATTTTAGAACGTTTACTTTTAAATCGGATTCACAAGCACGTCAGACAGAATAAACTGATAATAGAAGAACAGTTTGGCTTCAGGGAGCATCACTCCACCGTCGATCAACTAGCTCGCCTCACAGATTTCATTACCGAAGCATTTAACTATCGAAAACATACCGGCATGCTTTTGTTAGACCTTGAAAAAGCTTTCGACACCGTTTGGCACGCTGGTCTTATTCATAAACTAATTTTATACAAATTTCCTCCGTATTTAGTTCACATCTTACATTCATTTCTTTCCAATAGACAATTTTATACTCAAATAAACTCATCTTCCTCCAAAGTACTCCCACTCTCTGCTGGTCTTCCTCAAGGCTCCTGCCTATCCCCAACCCTATTCAATTTATTCTTATCCGATTTCCCGAAATTTCCCAATGTAATAAGGTCTCTCTCTATACGCAGACAACACAGCGTTGTACACAGCATCGTACCGTATTGATACAATAGTAAACAGATTACAATTAACTTTAAAAAAAATTAACAAATACTGTCAAATATGGAAACTGAAAATCAACACAAATAAGTCAGAAGCGATAATTTTCACCAAGCGCAGGCCATGCATAGATCAGCATCTGACCCTAAATTCAGAACACATCCCATGGTCTAAATCAGTACAATATCTCGGTTTAACTCTGGACAAATCCCTAACCTTCACAGAACACATAAACAGGAAAACAGATAAAGCCGAAAAAATTATATTTAAAATGTAAAAGCTAAGCCCCAAAAACAAACTTATACTCTACAAATCAGTGATCCGAGCTCAGCTTACCTACGCCTCCCCAGTGTGGAGCTCAACTTGAATAACTAATTACAATAAACTTGAAAGGATTCAAAACCTTTGAGGATCATAAATAATTACCCCCGGTATACTAAAATCACGTCCATGCTCCAAGACCTAGAACTTCCCACAATTGAACAATACGTCTTCGCTCAAACCCAATCATATTTTGCAAGAACAATAGCTTCCGAAAACCCATTGATAAAAGAGATCGGTAATTACAATAAAAACTCCCTTCGACGTTACACTCACAAAAGAACCAAACATGTACTCTTAAGCTAACATAGTTTGTGAGCCAGATTTATTATATTTTACTCTACTTATGTATTCTTTTTATTTAGTTATTTCTTTTTCTTTTTTCTAAGTGGATTTTTATTTTCTATTTTTCCTACTATTGTTATACGAACAATGTAAATATGTGAAATCTAATTATTGTTTTAAAAATTATTAATCATGTAAAGGATGTGGAACACGGAACATGATTACACAGAGTTTTTGTAATTTTTAAAAAATTGAGAATAAAACTTTATTATTATTATTATAAAGCTTGTTGTGGGTAGATAACTCTACTTCCGACGAGGTTACCTCAGTGATGTGATCGAAGCTGACTCAGGGATCGATATGCGCATATCGTTTTCCAATTAAGTAGGCTGTCCAGCTGTCAGCTGTTCTCTACAAAATGGCGACGAGCCTGTGGGTTGGTGGTGACTGGCTGAGGGCAGTGTTGATACCACTAACATTGATCTGCTGCACCTGAAATTTCGCTCCAGGCTGACTAGTGAGCATTATCAGCCTGTTTGGGTTGCGCTTTAATGCTCCCAATAACCATAAGCAGATGACAATACATCACGCAAATAGTAAAATTTACAAACATTATAAATATATCCAGATAGACGAACGGTCTAAAATCTGACAACATTTGAAAACTTAAAAAAATTAAATAAAAAACTCAGCTTCCCAGCATAAGGGTGATAATAAAAAATAAATGAGGTAATTTAACCGGGCGTGAGCAGCAATCATATAAAAAAAAATTATTATTATTTATATATATTATATATATTTATACGAAATGATCTCTTAACTTAGTGAATGATGAAAAACAAATAGGTGAGACTTTTTTCTACCACTATAAATATTTCTAAGGATACTTCTTAAAAAAACCTATCAATTTTAATATTATTTTATTGTTAGTCCTGCAAAATATTATAATGGGTTCTTTTGCTATTTCTCACGCGGATATTATGCATAATTACGGCTAGATGATACCTTGTTCTTAGGAGATGTCTATTTTAGAAATCGCTGCGGATGGCTATAACACCTGGTGATAAACCATCAATAAATAAATCTGATTTATTTTTATAATTGAAATATGAAAAATCAACTTTTATACCCTTCAGCGGCGAGCGCTTTAGCACGACGCGTTACTGCCAACTCAAACGTCGAGCGCGAGTCGTTACAGCATATTATATCCCCAAAGGCACATCTTAGTACCAGCAAGCCCACACACCCTCTCCAAGGTCCGTGCCGTAATGAGAGATATCGAATACTGTAAAAAACAGTAAAGGTCGGATTTACAAGTCACAAAAGACACCAGGTGCTATAGCCATCCGCGGCCATATCTAATATAGACATCTCTGAAAAAGAAGCCAACACGTAGTCTTAATGAGTCATCATATCCGCGTGAGAAACAGGAAATGAACCCATTTATATATTTTGGCATTATTAATGTTGTTTTTTTTTGCAATAAGCAAATCTGCGCTCAAAAATAATCATAAAACATATTTTATCACATCCATTATCATTATTTAGAGTTTCTTAGTTATATTTCTTATATGTGTATCGGTAATTTCTTTCTTTATTCTTTCTAGTAATTTTAACTGAAGGATTGAGAGAATATTATCCATAGGTTTCTACAAGTCTGTTCATTAAACAGATTAAGAATGGAATATTTTACTGCTAAATAATTCATCGCACACAAATCAGAACTATTAAAATCATTCCTTCATATTGTTTATTATAACTCATTTTCCGGAAAAAATAAATAGATATCTCAAAGAATCGTCAAAGATACCATCTCGGAACTGCCATTAGTAGAATTTGACAGAATAAAAATTGGTGTTATTTACATGTTGGTAAAGATTTAAAGAAAAGTTCTAGGTTATATTACTTCATAATTTAGGTAATATATACATGAAACATAAATCACGATATGAATCCACCTTCACAAAATAACAAAAAACAGTGCATCTTCTGAAATACAATTCATTCAATTGTAATGAAGTTTCGTGTTAATTTAATTTTTTATGATATATATTCTATTAAAACAAATTTATTTGAATTTTCTAAAACACCAACGAATGATAATGATAATGATTAAAATTTCGTATTTTAATATTCCCATGATCTTTTATTCCTGTTTTGTCATAAATGAGAAAAATGTCGATATTTGCGACAAAACTCTGAAAACTTTAATAAGACAAAAGTTTCTTATATATTTTAGAAATTCTCGAAAACCTACATGGTATTAGTTTTTTGTATATAAATTTAAAGGTTTTGAATCTGAGCGTGAGGTGAGGTTCGACGTGATGGTTGCTCTACGCGATAAGTTCCTTCTACATTATTCATACGAGTTAAAATTAGAAATGAGGATTGCCGTCCTGCTGGCCTTGGCTTAGCAGAACTGGACTGACCAGGGTAAGCTGAAGTGGATTGACCAGTATATAAGATCTGCCGCAGTCCTGGCCAGGAACTACATCTCGCCATGTCGCTCTCTCTCATCTATCTCTTCCTCTTCTCTCTCCTCCACCTGGCTATCTTTGTAAGTACATATCTTTCTTTCTCACGGCCTCTAATACAATATCGACTCTCTGTTCCCAATAGAACTTGGAATATCTGACTTTTATTGCTAACATTTGATTTGAGCTGCAACTAAAATTAACTCGAGTATAAAAATAAAATAAAAAATACTTATATTTTTTCCACGTTGAGTTTTATGAGCCAGTCAATTTATTATTTATAAGAGGATTTTTTGAAAACACATAAAAAAAAAAAAATGAGAAGCACTAAATTTCAAACTTGGCGTTTAGTTTCTCTTGACTCTATCTTTATTAATTACTATCTGTACCCGCACGGATTCCCGTGAAAAGAATTGCGAGTTCAAAACCCTACTAAATTTAAATTTCTTTTATATATATATATATATATATATATATATATATATATATATATATATATTTAACTTTCATTATTTATCATAATAATATAAGGTTTGTACAAAACTTTTGCAAACAACTTTGGAAAAATAAAATATTTAAGTTTATCTTTAATTTTTAACACATTAAATATATATGGCACATTTCGTCATACTTATTGCTAATTTCAATGAATAGGAAAGTAAATAGAATTATTATAGCGAACATAGATTCACCGAGGTAAAACATCATTCAATTCAATACTCAGACTTGCTTTGTCGTGGCAATGTGGAATGAAAGAAAATTAAGAAAAATTATATTTTTTACAAAAAAAACAAAACATTTTTTTATTGTAAAGCTAGTACTATTATAAATGCGATTTATTACTTATACAACCATAGGTTATCAGAATTTTTATTTTTTTATTTTAATTAAGTCATATTTCTTTAATATTTTAAAGTTGAAACTTGAATTCTGAAAACATTTTCTAAATGCATTTAGATTCTTTTGCATTTCTACGTTTCAATTATTAGAACTCTTAGGAGGGGACTACAAGAACATTTAACGAAACAACCGGTTACCAAAAAAAATTTTTACTATAAATATTCCGAGGCCAAAGGAAATTTTTCTCAGCAGTCGCCTGCATGGGTTAGAATTCGTCTCATTTAATTTAGAAGTTTTTTAGGAACAGGATCAAAATGATAATAAATTTGTCTAAACAACAATAAAGTTTCACGTTTTTTTCCCTTAATCTCCGATTTTATTAACAAACTAGCTGTAGCCCGTAGCTTTTTTCCGTTTTTTAACGTTTCCGCTCGTAGCTTGTTCTGGTTGAATCTTATAAAATTACGCTTTTTTGTCTCTGAATTGATTGATAAGACAATGATGCAGCAATATGCAATTAATACTAACGTTTTAGTTTCTAACCATAATCGTGGTATACCGTCGCAACACGTTAGCGAAATAAACAATTAAATGAATAATGTTGAACTACTCTGTTGAAATATCTGTAAAACGTATTTTTTTAATTTTAATTAATAATTAATTAAATATTAATTGTATCGGACTAAATTTATGGTTAATACTTGCACCGTGATGTCCTCTTTATTTAAAAAATAAACCACATGACAATTGGATAAGTAGTTTCGGAGCCAACTTGTAACAAAGATTTCCATTTTCGCTTTTATATATATACTCGTAGATGACGCTTACACACAATAATTTCACTCCTATGTTTTATTCTTCAATGATATTATAAATTTTAACATGTAACGCTATGATATCATTTTATTTATTTACGATATAATTTGTCGTTGTAGTTAGGTTTTATCAAATAATCTGTTTTTTAAAACTTTGTTAATTGCATCAGGGGTAACTTTTAGCCTCTTATTTCTAATTTACGTCTTAACTTTTATACTTTTAAATTTAATTTTAAAACATAACTTAGTATAAATAATTTTGAATGTTTATTTCCTTTTTAAGTATATAAATGCTGTAGTTATTGATTGTTATAGATTTTAATTGTGTTATATAATATTGAATGTTTCTTGTCTTGGTTAATTTTTTATTAATGTGAGTTTCAGTTTAGCGTAGTATTAATATTTGAATTAAAAAAAAAAATAATAATAATAAAATAAGAGTAATGATAATTGTATACGTAGAGATAGATTCTATTTGTATAGAGTTATTCCCCGTAAACAACTATAAATAAATTTTTAAAAAATCGATATTTACATCGGTGATGTGAGAAGTTGTTTCACATTGGGCGAAAAACTTCCTCGTGGTAATGCAATACTGATGGTATTACTGTCATCAGTAGTTCCGTAGGGATGATCACTGGTATTCCCAATGTTTTCGTTTTATTATTTTCAATGATTTGAAACCGACCTACGTATTACTTGTAAACGTATTACTTATTAGATACGCATTTATTACTAACTCGAAAAGATACAAGAACGTTACGCAACGTGTGATAACACACACTTAATGTTTAACAAAATATCTTATGTGGGAAACACATGACTTCCTTGTACGCCTATTAAATTATAAATCCGTGGCTCAAAAAGTGATACTGAATTTGGTTACTAGTTTTCGAAGATTACAGTAAAAACGACATTCGGCGTCCCGACATCCATCTATTGACACACACACACAAAAACACACACTCTTGTTAATGGAGGTCTCATTCCGTTATTATATGTCGTTTTCCTTCAGTAGGTAACTAGTTTCCAAAATATTTCTTCATGTTCTGTGACAACAATAAAACTGTCAATATCACTGGATAAAGCATTAGAAATCGACAGTTTCGACATTTTAAGCGGAAAACCCCACTTAACTAATACCTTGTTCTCATGCTGCAGACTTGTTGATCTCACAAATGGAGGGGAAAACCAGTATTTTACACTCAATTTTAACACTTAAAACAAGTAATAAAATTGTTAAATTTGATATGAAACCAAATTGCATTTGTAACCTTTGTTACCGAAACATATTATTTCTCATTTAATTTAAAATATCTGATGTGGACAACACTTGACTTCCTTGTACGCCTATTAAACTATAAATGATTTCGGCACACCAATTTTAACCAAAATATAGTAAATACATTCATATCGATAAAAAAGTCCTATTTACCAAATTTGAGGAGTTTTACATCATATTTCAATATAATTTTTGATGAAAGTCTAATATGACCTTCAAGTAAAGTACCACTTCCGTTTTTCCAATTTAAACCAAAATCTAGCATGTTATTTAAATATATATATATATATATATATATATATATATATATATATATATATATATATATATATATATATATATAAGTTATAAATACAAAATTTGAGAAGTTATGTATAATATATTAATATGATTTTTGACGGAAATCAATTATCACCTTCAAGTAAAGTACTCTTTTCGGATCTTCAATTTCAACCAAAATCTATTATATTACTTATATTGATATAAAAGCCTAATTTACCAAATTTGAGGAGTTTTACATCATATTTCAATATAATTTTTTATGAAAGTCTAATATGACTTTCAAGTAACGTAGCACTTCTGATTTGCCAATTTTAACCAAAATTTGTTACAATATTTATATTAGTATACAAGTCTTAAATACCAATTTGAGTTGTTTTTCATTAGATTTTAATATAATTTTTTATGAAAATCTGTAATGACCTTCAAGTAAAATAACACATCCGGTAATCAAGCAGTGACCAAAAAAGGAAGGTTCACACCTAGATATTACAACAATCCTAAATACAAAATTTCTACTTTCTACGGCTAACCGTTTTGGAGTTATGCGAAATACGAACGAACGTACGTACAGACGCCACGACGAAACTAGTCAAAATGGATTCAGGGATGGTCAAAATGGATATTTCCGTCGAAATCTGAAAACCGAAAATTTTCACGATTACAATACTTCCTTTACTGCGTACAAGGAAGTAATGAATGGAAACACCTCCTCAAAGTCCAGATCTTAATCCCATAGAGAATTTAGGGGATTATTTAAAAAGGAAACTTGAACCAAGGCCTGTCAAAAATTCAGGGAAGTTAGAAATGGCTTTGCTACCACGCTCCGTCCCCCGAAGGGGTGGGCAATATTGTGCCGATACCCAGTCGCGACGCCAAGATTCAAAAAAAAAAATTAATCCACAACCATTCTACTTTCACCAAACCATCAAAAATAAAATACAATTATATCTCCTATCTAAAAAAAAATAATTGAAGTTCGGACGCCACACTATTTTAAGGAAAATAGTGAAACCCTAAAAGAAAAATTTATGAGAAAAAACCAAGGAAACATATACAAATATAAATAAATTAAAACAATGATAAAATAAATTTAACAAAAAAAAAGAAATAATTACTTAATCGTCTTGCTCAACAAAATAATTTAGTTTAAAATTCTTAAAAAGACCCTTAAGTCAATTAAAAAAATAATGATAAAAAAAAATTAATTTAATTATTAACAAAAAAAAAGATACCTGCCGAAGGTAGCTTCGAATTCAGGGCCTCAGTGTGACTTTATATAGATATAAGCACTAAACCCTTTGAGAGACGTAGTTCACATGGACATTCCTAAATTTTCTATGGTAAAATATAATAATACCAGGATAATATAATAAATGACATAAAACAACTTGTTTAAAAAAAAAAGTATATACATAAACTTTTATTAACCAAAAAAAATAATAAAAACATTTAAAACAAACAAAAGAAACTATTCCAGCCGGACTCGAACAAAAACAAAGTGCTATCCTTAGTTTAATGTATAAAATTATAATAATAACAAAAGAAATAAAATTACAATGCCGATGAATTAGATGGGGCAGCCAGTCCTATTTTCTCGGTTCTTCTTGTTCTCCGGTGACGTCTTTTTTTTTCGTCTCCTTCTCGAGAAATTAGCTATAACCTTTCGTATGACGCGAAGTTCTAACGCCTTGGATGCACACCACAAAAAAAATCTCGTTAAACCGTACAGGATAGAGAAAACAAATCCCGCACCTCGTGCACTTCGATCAAAGTCCCGACTTCTCTCGTCACTTGTCTCTCCTCCCAGCTGGCCAGGTCTCTCTCCTCTCTGCATATCGCACAGCTGTTTTGGGATCGTAATTAAATTTATCACGTAACTTAAAACTATTTCTAATTAAAAGTGGTTTTAATAATTAAAATTAAAAAAAAAATAAAATAATAAGTATCACGAAATTTTAAGGTAACAGCTTTAGAAGATGAATGATCAAATATTCCTAATGCTCTAAGACAAAATTTGGTTAATTCTACGCCGAGGAGGTTAGAGGCCGTTATTAAGGCAAAAGGGGGCTCCAAAATATTAAATCATATATTTACTATAAAAAATTATTAGTAATTCTTGTCAGTTCGAATACCTTTCCCACTATGTTTATTCTGTTGATTTCGTATCAGATTTGTTTTTTTACATATATGTAGAACTAAAATTTAATTGCTGTTATGTTTGGCGAAAATAAAGTTTAATGAAATGTTTATCTATTTTTTATTTTATTTTTTTTAGTTTAACCCAAAATTTCCCACGAATTATCATAAAAACAATATAATAACCTTCTGTTCGAATATTTTTTGCACTGAGCGTAAGTATGTAGAACAACACACATTTTTATAAAGCCTATTTATATGTTCTTTTGCGTTGATATTGCTTGGACCTTTTGACATTCCATATCCATTAGACCATTATAGTCAATATAGTCATATAGTCAAGACGGACAATAGGCTTTGTGCATGTCGAGAACACAAAAATGTTTCGAATATGTTTAGAACATCTTCAGTCACTGGGATAGGTTATCTTGAATCTTCAAGTTGGGGGTTGACGGTTGGCTTATAGTCTACGCAGAGCCTCACGCTGCCGTCTTTTGGCGGTTTTTGGACCACAACTAGGGGATTACCTTACTGAGAGTATTCTACTTTTTCAACAATTGCCTCTTCCTCAAGACGGTCCAATTCCTTGTTGACTTTGGCTTGTAGGGCTTGCGGAACTGGTCGATGTTTTGGAAAAACTGGTTTTACGTTTTCCCTTATTGTCAAATAACACAAGAAAATGTTCACATGTTTTGTCAGAACAATTTGTTCAAGCTTGTTATCTCTTCTTTATCGTGCAATGTATTATTTATGTTGCTCACTTGATTATTTTCATTATGAATTTGAATTTGTAGGGTGCGATTCCATGCACGGCCCAATAACGGAGTTGATCTGGACGAAACTATGTAGAGGTCTTCAATGGCTTTGTTGTTTTTGTATTCGAATAGAATATTAGCTATTCCCCGGGGGTAAAAATATGCTCCTGTAACTGTCCAAAATTGTGCATCGGTCTGGAGCAAATTGAAATTTGGACATAATATTTCAAAATTCCGCTTACTCATTAAGCTTACTGGACTTCCAGTATCTATTTTTTCTCAGAGATGTACATCACAAATGAATAGTTAGAGAGCTTTTAAAAGAAGACTTTAGACAATTTTGGTCAAAATTATTAGAGCCGTTTTTGCGCAATATTCTATAGAAAAACAAGTTTTTTCGGATATTATGTATTCGCTAATGCGCACAGTATGCTAAATTAAGTACACAACATCAAAAGCCAAAACCCTAGAAAATAAAACAAAAATCAACAAACTTGAAAAGATAATTGTGGCACGGACAGACCAATGGCCGAAAATGCATTTTTTCCACTCAGCGGTCTCCGAAACAAATGCATCCATCGAAAATTGAACATCAAAATGTTGACCTGATTACAATGTTTTCTTTACCTAGTAGTAGTAAGAAATTAATTGTGTGTGGAAAACCAAAAAAAAAAGTCCTAACTTTCGAGTTGGCTGGCTAAAGTTCCAGGTCACCCGTGATAGTATTTTTAATTTTTGCATGTTTGCTCTCATATAAACAAGTAAAAAATTTCTACCCCACCTGTAACATCATAAAGCCCTGTCTTCTTTCTGGCCTACTCAGGGTTCTTCGTGAAAATATCGAATTATTAAATTATTGATTGTTTATTTTGTCACTTAATTACTCGTATTAATTACGTTTTTATTATTTAAACACTTGCGTTTGAAGCTCACACCTAAAAGTATACAACATACATTCTTGAATTCTAGAAAAAAAATTTCACATCAGGTAAACCCTTAGTAAATAATAAATTCACAGATATATATTCCCAAGAAATAATCGTAGATACATCGTCAAATTTTATTTTTATGTTTAACAGGTGAAATAACCTCCCATGTTATCATTCATTTCATTATTACTTGTTACCAAGTTGTGTTGTGTTTTCTTAATAAATCCATGTAAAAATTAGTTCAATAAACTCAAATTTACAGATCTATAGCAATGAAATAATCGTAGATACATCGTTTAATTTTATTTTTATGTTTAACAGGCGAACACTGATGAATACAGTCGTGAGGATATTGAACTAGAAGATACTCCACTACACCTTGCTATAAGAAATGGTGACCTCAACGACATTGCCAGGCTTCTTCGGAACTATACCAATGTTGATATTAAAGGAAAAGAAGGTTATACACCTTTACATTTGGCTACTTCCCAGGGTTACGAAACTATTGTGAATTTACTTCTGTCAAAAAATGCAAGTGTGAACATAAGAGACGATAGAAATGACACATCTCTACATATAGCACTTAATAATAATAAAACCAACATAGCTAAGATCCTTATCGATCACTGTGATGATGTTAATATTAAAGGATCTGGCGGTCTTACACCTTTACACATCTCAGCACAGGAGGGCTACGAGTCTATAGTGAATTTGCTGTTATCAAAATATGCAAGTGTAAACATAAGAGATGATTCCGATGACACTCCAATGCATCTAGCACTTCATCATGGTGAACCCAACATTGCTAAAATACTTATCGGCCACGCTACTGATGTTAATATTAAAGGATCTGGCGGTCTTACACCTTTACACATCTCAGCACAGGAGGGCTACGAGTCTATAGTGAATTTGCTGTTATCAAAATATGCAAGTGTAAACATAAGAGATGATTCCGATGACACTCCAATGCATCTAGCACTTCATTATGGTGAACCCAACATTGCTAAAATACTTATCGGCCACGCTACTGATGTTAATATTAAAGGTTCTAGTGGTCAAACACCCCTACATATTGCAGCTGGAGAGGGCTACGAATCCATTGTAAATTTTTTGCTGTCCAAAAATGCAAGTGTAAACATAACAGACGATTATAATGACAGTCCGATTCATAATGCAGCAGACAATGGGAATCTCAGTTTGTTTACTAAACTTTTTCACCTCACTACTGATGTTAATATTAAAGGTTCTAGTGGTCAAACACCCCTACATATTGCAGCTGGAGAGGGCTACGAATCCATTGTAAATTTTTTGCTGTCCAAAAATGCAAGTGTAAACATAAGAGACAATTATAATGACACTCCAATTCATAATGCAGCATTCAGAGGGAATCTCAATTTGATTAATAATCTTCTTCAACTCTCAAATGATGTTAACATTAAAGGATCTCGTGGTCAAACACCACTCCACATCGCTGCTGGAGAGGGCGATGAATCTGTCGTGAATTTGCTACTGTCCAAAAATGCAAGTGTGAACATAAGAGACGATTACAGTAACACTCCAATGCATAAGGCAGCAGTCAGTGGGGATCTCAATACTTTTAATATTCTTCTTGATCTCTTTCCTGATGTGAATGTTAAAGGGTCTGATGGTGCTACACCTTTACATATCGCTGCTCTGGGGGGGCACGAATCTATCGTGAATTTATTATTGTCAAAAAATGCAAACGTAAACATAAGAGATGATACCAATAACACTCCAATACTTAGTGCACTACAAGTTGGGTATCCGAATGTCGCTAAGATACTTCTCAACCATGGTGCTGAAATCAATATTAGAGGAGATAAAGGTATGACACCGCTACATATCGCTATTCATAACGGCTACGAATCTATGGTAAATTTACTGATGTCACATAATGCTAGTGCGGATACAAAGAATCATTTTGATATCACTCCCATGGATTCAGCAGTAATTCAAAAGAATTTCAACATGACCAAAACCCTCCTTGAATACGGAGTTAACGTCAATAATCAGGGAAATAATGGAATGACCGCTCTGATGGTCGCTGCTTCGAATGGTGATGAGGCTATTGTAAAGTTACTTATTTCAAGAAACGCTTCTTTAGAAATAAGAGACAACATCGGTAATGCCGCAATTCACTATGCAACATTGAGTGGGAACTTGAAAGTGATTAAGATGCTCCTTGTTCAAGGTGCAAATGTTAATAATAAAGGAGAAAATGGTAAAACACCTTTAAATTTTGCGGTTCTGATGGGCCCTAGCAATTTAAAGAAATTGCTAGAAGAAGAATCAAAAATTCCGACAATAGCAGGACAGGAATCAGTAGAATATTACAATACTGCAAGAAATGCTATCATAGAAAATGAAATATTTGCTGCAGTGAAGACTCTCGTGGAACACGGAGCCAACGTGAATTCGAGAAACCTCCTTGACCAAACAGTGCTCCATGAAGCTGCTGCAATAGGCTATGCTCGAGTCGTTGGCTATCTCATATCCCAGAACGCTAGTTACAGTATGGAAGATTATGTTTGCTTCACCCCTCTCCAGTGGGCAGCAAATAATGGAAATGTAGATGTAATAAAGACCTTATTAGAGAACGGGGATGATGTCAATAGAAAAGGATGTAATAATGTAACAGCATTGCATTTAGCAATCAGAAGAAATGACACTGAGTTAATTAAATTTCTTTTGTCTAAGAATGCTGATCCAAATATAATGAGCGAAGACGGACGAACGCCTTTAGACTTAGCTTTTAATCCTTTATTTAAAGAGTATATAAAATTACTCCTTGATCATGGAGCGAAAGTGGAAGATGGCAGTTTCTTAGGATCGAAAATTCTTTTCGATGCAGTTTCAAATAAATTAATAGAAATCGTAAGGCTTCTGTTGGATAAGACGGAAAATTTTGACTCCTATCCGACAGTCATTCTTAATCATGCTATAGGGATACAGTTTTCTGAAGGAATCGATGTACTCATCTCTCACGGAGCAGACATTGTGCAGAAAGACATTCATGGCAATCTTCCCCTCACTTCAGCCGTCGTGTCGAGAAGTAGTGATTTCGTCAAATTAATTTTGGAAACAGGATCAAGTAGGATCGCTAAGAAGAATTTCCAAACTTTTTTGGACGCAGATTGTGACGTAAAGCTGATTACATCCCGGAATAAATCCATTGAGATCCATAATGTGACAGCACTGCACGTGGCTTCTTATCATGGGCTCATGGAAGTTGTTGGATTGTTGATAGCATACGGAGCTTCATTAGATGTTAGAGATAATCGGGGATATTCTCCACTTCATTACGCATGTGAAAATGGCCATATCGAAGTGGTGAAACTGCTTTTAAATTCGGGATCCAATAAAGACTCAGCCGATATCAACGGAACGACTCCATTACACATCGCCAGCAGACGAGGTCTGTTCCCAATTGCCGAATCACTACTTTCATATCCACCAGCTGTCATATCTAAAGCAGACGATAGTGGATACACAGCACTACATTTTGCAGCTATGAACGGATCTACGGAAATAGTCAAGCTGTTACTGAATCTTGATGCTGATAAAGAAGCTAAGACTGTTGACCTCAAAACTCCTTTGCATTTAGCTTCTCTCGAGGGCCACTATGAAATAGTGCGCGTCTTATTGAACGCGGGAGCAGAAAGAGATGCAATTGACCATGATGGTATGACAGCACTACATTTCGCTACAAGAGAAAGATATCGGAAGGTGGTTCAGATACTAAGTGAGTATAGAACTTCCGTCAATAGTAGAAACAAAAACGGTAGTACACCACTTCACCTAGCATGTGAATGGAACATCAAATCCACAAATTTTGGAAAATCGGAGATTGTTCAGGATCTTATAATATTTGGCGCATATATCGATGCTACGGACCACAACCAAATGACCCCACTGCATATTGCGTCTAGAGACAATTTACCAAATATTATAAATACCCTTCTGGCATTTGGAGCAAACCCATCAATTAGGGATGTGTTGCTCAACCAACCAATCCATTACGCCGCAGTAAATGGTCATTATGCTGTAATACTCGAGTTACTTCACAACGGAAAGGAAGTCAGTCAAAGTATATCTGTGAATATTAATCATGAAACTCCTTTGTTCTTGGCTTCAAGAGAAGGGCACACTAAAGTAGTAGCGTTGCTTCTACAAGTCGGGGTCGAAAGTCTTCAGCCTGATATCAAGGGAAGGACTGCTTTGCACCGGAGCGCTAGCAGAGGTCACTTAGAAATAGTGAAATTTCTTCGTCAAGCCCTTTTGAATAAAGAAAAGGAAGATAAGTGGGGCTTTACAGCATTAAACTACGCTACTTCATGGAAAGGACACCATGAAGTTATAGGATATCTTTCGACTACCCAACTAAACATCACATTGTCATATTATTTAAACAAATCAAACCCTTTTCAACATAATTTGGAAAATGAAACATTAATATTGGTAAAAAACTTACCTGGTGTGAAATTGGGAACACCATATTCTTTTAAATTAGACACCGAAAATATCAAGTATATAAATTAACTGAATAAGCCTAATTACTTAGCATAAAATACCATTCTACTGTGTTGGAGTTCCTCAGGGTTCACCACTTTTCCTGATCTTTCCTCCATTATCATAAACAAACATAAACGATTATCCCGAGGAAAAATTAATTGATTGTAAGAAATACAATCTAACAGACAAGTTAGATAATTAAGTTTTTCACAGGTATTGATTAAGGCAAGTTGTTGGCTAGGAAACTTTTGGTAGTCAACAACTTTCTACATTTGCAGCAATAACCATCTTGTATTGAATATCCTTAAAAGGGTGTAGGATATACACTAATTTTATTTTATTTATCAATATGTATTTATATAATTATATAAAATAACTCTTTTAAATAATATTAAGCAATATATATTAAGTTATATTATTGCATACAAAACACATTCTGGACTTCACATTAACCGGTGTTATTAACCGGTGTTATTAACCGGTGTTATTAACCGGTGTTATTAAACATCTTCACTGATCTTTTTTTTTTATATTTGTTTTTAATTATTTATATTATGTTAACAGTTCTAAGTAAGAAAAACAAAAACTTAAAATTGTACGGTTACGGTTACGGCTTTTTAAAAGTTGTATTTTAAACTTTCATTTAACAAAATATTTAAAGTCATATATACAATATTAAAAATATTATGGTTGTATTTTATTTTCCAGTGATATAAATTTAATTTCCAATAAAATAATGTTTTTATAATGTACTTATATTTTAATTTATTAAAGATTAACCTACCTACAGCCCATTCTTAAATGTATGCCTATAACAATTAACGAAAAAGCGCTCGATTAAAAAAAAAAATCTGCATGTTTAAATCCTAACCACTCTCACTTTTTGCGTCTCTCCCTTGCTTCTATAGAGGCGATTATTTATTATTAAAGATTATTTTTCAATTGACTTTTAATAATATTTTATATAAACGGTTTGTTTGGGGTGGTTACAAGGCAGACCCAATGGAATTGAAGGCAATAGCTGAACTACCAAGACCTGTCGATGAAACTCAGAGGAAACCATTCCTAGGAATGGTAAATTATTTGACAAGATATTTACCAAATCTTTCAAGAATAGCGACTCCACTTAGAGAAGGTGAAAACAGGCATGCAGCACAAGAATATGCGTGGAAACTAATAAAAGAAAGACTGATGCAGACAGCAGTTTTAAAATATTTTGATGAAACCAAAGAAGTCCGTCTTCAAGTGGATTCAAGCAGTTATGGGTTGGAGGACAGCTGTGGAACATGCATCGAGAACACTCGCTAAAACAGAAAAAAGTTATGTCCAAATTGAAAAGGAAACCCTAGCAATTTTATTTTATTTATATAAAAAATATCTAAGTGGAATCTGACCATTAGCCCTTGGAAACGATTTTAAAAAAGAGTTTAAGCGAAGCAAATAAAGAATCCAAAGGATGCTTCTGGAGTTAATCGGATTTGACCTAGTGATCAATTTCAAAAAAGGAACAGAAGTCAGCATCGCAGATGCATTGTCGCGATGAAATTCCTAATGAAGAATTAGTGATTGCCAGAATATTGTTAGAAACAGAAACAATTGTATTTAGACAAACAAAAATAATCTCAGAAACGCTTGAGGAAAAGCAGAAAACCTTGAGAACGATACTGAAGCAGAAATGGAAAAGTCATATATAATAATGGTTGGCCAGATGACAAAATTGGTTCCAGAGCGAGTTCGAGACTGGTGGAAAATTAGAGATGAATTGACTGTAATTGACAGAATAATACTATAAGGACAAAGAGTATATGTCCCAATGCGAATGAGAGACAAACATATGGAGATAATACATTAACAAGGACAAGAGTGTTCTGGCCCAAAATGAACCAAGATATTGAAGATAAAGTCAGACATTGTTTGGTCCGCAAAAATCTTGATGGCAAAAGAAACCAAAAGGAGACTCTTATATTACGAGAGACGTCAAAAAATCCTTGGGAGGAGGTTGCAGTTGACCTATTTTGGTTCGAAGGATTGCTATATATTGTGTGCGTAAATTATTTTTCAGTATTCTTTGAATTTAGCAGAATACAAGATGTCAGTAATACGAGTAGTATCAGCTGGCTGAAGCAGACATTTGCAAGTTATGTTTAGTTTATGGAGGAACAAATTTTCATTACAGAGAATTTGATTCATTATGAAAAGTGTGGGAATTCGATTTAAAAATGTCTTCGTCTCACCATCATCATTCAAACGGTATAGCAGAAGCTGCAGCAAGACAGGCAAAGAGATTGTTAAAAATAAAAGCAGAGGGAGGCGATCTGGATGCAGCATTGCTTACCTGGAGAAATACCCCGACTGTGATGATCACAACACTTAGAACCTTGGTACCAGGAACAGACAAAGCTCTTCAAGCTAAAGTGGATTTGAAAATAGCTATAAAGGATATCAATATAAAAAAAGGAGAGATACAAAAAGGAGTACAATAAAAATGCAAAAGATTTGACAGTTTTGGAAATAGGTCAGAATGTAAGGATGTTAATTAATCCAGGAGCCAAAAGTTTGATATGGAAACCAGGTATTATAAATTATAAGTCCAAAATTGATAAGCGATCATATTTGACAGAAGTGGAAGGCCATTTATATAGAAGAAATGGTAAATATACTAAAGAGGATGGACGGAAGAAGGCGAGTTGGCAGGATGAGATGTGGAGTACCACGGAAAAGACAGCGCAGATAGCTGAACCATTATCAATGACAACAGAGATGTCAGTTCCAGTTGAGCCATCAGCAATGATTACGGAACCAGTATCAGATCCGGACGACCATCATTCTGGAGAACTTACACCAATGCACAAGGAAAGAACCAGATCTGGAAGAGCGGAGATCAAACTCAAAAGACTTGTTCAAGAAACTTAGTTTGAAATAGAATTTTGTATTTTATATTTTATTAAAAAAAAGAAGATGTTTGGTGTAGTTACTTGAAATATAACCACCGGAGAGGTTCGGTATTGTTCCGTATTCTATCACATCTGTTATACATAAATAAAAAAACTTTTACTGGCTCTTGTTTTATTGATTATTACAAAAAAAAAGATACAAAAATGGTTATTCCAAAAATTATTTTACTATAGAATTATTATTCACTCAAATTATTTCAAATAAAACATGGGTTCTTTAATCTAACTGAACAATAATGATTAATAATAATAATTAAAGTCAAACATTTGAAATACATACTCAAAATAATTACCATCACCCTACCAACTTCTGTCATTTTCCTTATTTCAAATAATTAAAATTCTTCTGTTATTTTTGTGAAACGAAACACGAACAAATTTACTTTCTCTTTTTTTGCTACAAATCCAGATTAAATTTCAACTGAATTTCCATATTACCTCTTTTAATAAATATTAATTGTAATAGATAGGAATGGAGATCTTTAATGCATGTAAGGCTCCATAGCTACCTTGCCCATTGAAACGATCTACTTATTTTATTCTGATTTATCAATTATTATTGTTTGCTTCACTCTTACTGTAAGTACGTTTAATTTAATTATTTGTTTTACTGAATAAATCACGTTTAAACGATCTTAGAAATTAATTAATTAGAAAGAAGATGACAGGTAAGAAGATGGATCAGCTATTATAAAAAAGAGTGAGAGAGACTTTGTTATTCCTTGTATCTCCACGGACAAGAAAATTAGGTATTTACTCCCGGGAGACTTAATGAATTCCGAACCACACACAGTCCCAACAGGTAAGAAACATATAAGTAATGCTATGTTGGCCATTAAAAATGTAAATCGATTTACAACTATAGCTGTTTAAATAGACGATAATATTCGAAAGGAATATTTTGATTAATTATAATTGTGTATTTTTGGGAGTTACCATTAAAGGAATCGTTGCAGAAAAAGGCACCTGCAACTCCTCCAGTTGAACCTCCTCATCAGGCGGACCTAGAGGATCGAATTAGACAATTAGAGCTACAGTTAAAGTTAAATACAGAACAAAATGAAATGAAACTAAATTAACTATTTGCATGCCAAAGGAAGCATAAAGAAAATGTAAATAAACCTTACTACTCTGTTGCGCAACAAATTCACTAAAATTATAACAAACAGGCTGTTTTACTATTTTTTACATTAACTACAAACTACTACACTTACTGAAAAGGATTAGTTACACCAATATAAACAAATATGTACATAATTGGGCAAGCATACACAACACAGGCAGTAACAAAAGAGGGTTAATCTTAACGTAACCATGATGATAATGTATTACTCTTGGACATTACAGCTGTATTAGTCTTAGACGGTGTTATTACAGGGTGACTGTGGCTAACAATACTCCCCTCCAATAACAGCGTCTAAGAAGCGCACATTGGGTTTGACGATGCGACCTGATCTTGTGACGTAATCGGAAGGTGCACTGTCGGTTGCTGCTCCTTCAGTGAACCCAGTTGGTGGAGTGTCTGTTGATCCTGGTGAATGGGGTAGTGTTTTGGCAGGCATATCAATATCTTCTTGTAATAGTAACGCAGGCTTAAATCTGTCTATAGAGACTGTCACCGGTGCATCGTCTTGTAGCTGGATCTTATAGGTCTTCTCGTCTCTTTGTATGACCTGATGCGGACCCGTGTATGGTGGTTGCAGAGGCTTCCTAACTCCATCCACACGCAGGGACACATGAGTGCACTAGTCCAACTCTTTATGTACAAAGATGGATCTTCGGGACGCCTTAAACTCTGCTGGTTCCAAGTTTTTCATGGCTTCTTTAAGCCTTTGAATTGTCTCGTGCACAGTACCAGAGGTGCCTGTGGCCGAGAAAAATTCTCCAGGGAGTCTGAGAGTCTGACCGTATACAGCTGCAGCAACGCTGGCATCCGTTGCTGCTCTCACAGAACTTCGAAGACCTAGTAGCACCATTGGTAAATTGTCTACCCAATGTTGATTATTTAAATGGGCTGTCAAAGCAGATTTTAATGTTCGATGCCAACGCTCCACACATCCATTAGATTGTGGATGGTATGCGGTTGTGTGAATCTGCTCGATACTCATGAGATTGGCAAGACTTTGGAACAAGGATGATTCAAATTGGCGGCCTTGGTCAGTAGTCAGTTTTGAAGGAGTTCCGAATCTTGGTATCCAGGCGTTGTTGTAGATTTTAGGCAGAATACTGGTAGATTTTGTCTACTATTAACAAATCAAATCCTATAAAGTAGAAAATAGTAACCGGTTCTATATAAACCTATAATCTATAATATAATCTATAATATGTACAAAAAAATCGATTATTACGGTGGCCCCGCGACTAATTGCTACGAAATAATAATTGCTTTCCTAAATATTTTGTTGATAAGGGATTGTCTCTGGTTAAGGGAGCTTTTAGCTATAAATATTTAGGGGGTTCCCTAGTTGATTATGCGCTTGCGAAAGAGAGATTATGCATGGAAGTGGAGCCTAAAGTAACTGAGATGTCCCGCATTAACCTAATCGTTTATGGTCTGCTAAACGAAGCTCAGGAAGAGCTTGGCAGATTATTCAGAATGATAAATATGATAAATTATATTCAGAATTGAGAAAATTAGAAGCCTTTAGTAGGAAAAAGGAGGCGCTTTCAAGTCCAAGTTTCAATAACAAATTTTTCTTAAAGCCTAATAAAAAATATGATAAACAAAAGAATGATACTCAGAGAAAACAACGTTCTATTTGTGTAGGTCTAGATTATAAGAATCGATATCACTTGGTATCTAAATGTCGCAACAGACAAATTATAAAAATTAAGCTGAAAAGCCAAAAACTAATTTGACTGAATTTGAGGTGTGTAGGGTGGATTATGAAGCTGAAGCATTAAACGAGAGAGCCGGGCGAAATTAGATCCGTTGATAAAAATGAATGTAGTCGTAAATGACGAGTTTAAGGTAAATGCAGTTTACGATTGTGGCTCTAATGCTACATTAATTAATCGACGAATTGTCGACTTGCTGAAATTGAAACTAATAGTACAAAAAGGAGTACTAGAAACTATAAGCGGAAATAATTTAATAACTACTAGATACGGATGCCATGAAGAAGTTCAGGCTGATACAAGATGAAAATCTTCAAATTTTGCAACGTACGTTTCATTCCAAGGTCGTAAACTTACAGACAGCTAATGATGATCAGAAAAGTATTTTTGCTTGATCACCTTGTGATCAGATGGAAATAAATTTCAATAAGAATTCCAATCTAAGTGAAGTGGATCTAAAACATATTGACAATGAGGAGCATAAACAAACGATTCTATTTATAATAAGTTCGACATTGGTAAGTTGCGCTCACAAGAAGCAGAAATAAGGTTAATCAGAGAAAAATAAGTCATCTCTCGCCCATAGAAAGGATCCACACCTGACGATGAAGAAATAAAGTCGCAAATAAACAGACTTCTACAGGCAGGGATTATTGAAGAATCGGATTCTAAGTTTGCTTCTCCTGTTACACTTGCATAAAAGAAAGAAGAGAAAAGAAAATCCCGCCTATGTATAGATTTTCGAAAACTTAACAAGTTGGTTGTTCTAGAATGTTTCCATTTTCGACTATCCAAGATGTTATCGATAAAGTTGCCAATTGTGATTACTTCACAGTTTTGGATATAAACTCCGCGTTTTGGTGCATACCACTCAGAGAAAAAGATAAAACGATATAATTCGTTACAAAATATGGGAAGTTCACGGAAAGTTCTCCCATTTGGCCTTAAGAATGCTTCGGCTATCTTCCAGTGGACATTGACAAATATTATTCGGTGAATTAGCTTAGACGAAATTATATCGATGATATTTTGATTTTTCTAGGAACTGGGAAGATGACGTTTAACACACTGAGAACTTTGTAAGTATAATTAGCACAGAGGTTTTGAGATTGAAGATTGTAAAATGTTTGTTTGGGGCTAAATCTGTAAAATATTTAGGACACAGAATTTCCAAGAATCAGGTTTCACCAGCACAAGATAATCTAGTCTCGATTCAGAAACTTCGAAGACCATCAGATAAGTCTGGCGTGCGAAGTATCTTAGGTTCGATAAACTGTTATTTGAAGTGTATAGAGTACACACAGCAGTCAGAAACTGGAAACTCTGCATCGATTATTGAAGAAGGATGAAAAATTCGAATGGTCAGACGAATGCGAACAAACCTTCTACATGATCAAGAACTATTTTTTCATTTCACCGATCCTGGTTAAATACGATATTAATAAAACTGTCTTCATAGAGACTGATGCCAGCTACAGAGGCATCGGTGCAACACTGAAGCAGCCACAAGAAGCAAACTGATACATACTCGTAGTAATATGTCACTGTTTGAGTCAAATACTATGTCAATGTTTTGAGAAAATCGTTGTATTTTAACATTTTTTTAGGCCACAGTAATTAACCAAATTATTATGTTCATATTAGCATAAATCTACTTCACATTCACACAGAATTTGCTCAGCCTTTTCTTTCTCATTCAGGTACAGACGGCAGGTGGAATTTTCCACTGATTCCATCTTCTGGTACTGATATTTTAGCAGTTAGAAGTTTTTTCAAAATCAAACTTTTTGGGTGAATAATCGCCCCGTGAGCTGGTCCACTCTTTTCCCTTCAGTCTATTAAGGATTTTTAAATGCCCTTGATAGCTTCCTGATTTATAATTTCTGGTAAGCAGTACTATTAGTGCACTTCTAAGAGCATCTCTTTGTATGTAAATGTGCAAAGATATGTTAAGCATTACATATTTATTTAATTAACTTTCTAAGGATTTGTTTGTTTCTATTATTATTCCTCATTATTACATTACGACAATATACAGTAGTATATGGTAACGAAGTATCGTTACTACTGCTATTTGTTATTTAAATGCCATTAAATAAAAATAAGTTTTAAAAAATAAAAGTGAACACCAAAATCTCCGAGGATGAAATAAAACATTTATAGGTTTTCCCTACGGCATAATAAAAAGGTGTATTAAAAAGTAATATGCTAAAGAATCATACAAAAACTTATAAAATTTCTTTGAACGCTCAATCAAGTCATTTATTGCATGATAGAAACCAGACCCAGCGACCTTTTCCTATCTAGATATTTTCAAGATTCATTTCCTAATTCTAATCATAAAAAGAGTGAAATACTATTAAGAAGAAACTGAAGTAAATCAACCTCAGGTTTTTAATTCCTTCACTTTTTTTGTTTAACTTACAATGATTATGGACATGAGAGAGCCAACACACTTTCCAGACATACTAATTTAGTGGTTTAATGAGATCTCTTATCCAATTCTTCTCCATACTTCACTGAATGATAGTTGGAATTTTGGCTTTTGCCATATCGTACATGGGCACCGCTCATCTATCCAGTCCCTCTAGTGTGGCTTCGTCTTAATTCTATTTAGGGTTTGGTTCGACATATAGGAAAGTGAGGTTATCAGTTTAAAAAGATAGATCAGCTTGGTATAATTTACAAGACTATTCCAAAACCTATTTGGACCAACGGGCTTCAACTATAGAGGACAACTAAATTCTCGAACATCAAACGTATCCAATCCTTTCAGTCCAAAGTCCTCCAACGATGTAATGTAACGAACAACATTTTTATATATTTATTTGGTACACCCTACGTTGCCTTTCGGCAACACGTGTTTGGTGGGCGTAACAATTATAGACGCTTCCATTATGCTATCTCCGCCGATAATCATCATCTCCTTCCATCGAGAATCGTTCCATTAGTCGGGACAAAGCGCCCTAGCTCTAGTCTTCTGGTCCCACTTCCATCTTCCGAATTCTTAGAAGTAATTGCAATTCTCTTCAGTCATGAGGAGGAGAAGTTCGCTCTCAGTGAAATATATATGCCTGTCTTCCTCCAGAGGGTGTTTCTTTGTGCCTGAAACGCAGTTACACATATAGGCACATAGGGGATGGACATTACCAAAACTATGTAGTTTCAACCTACCCGATGAGGACTTGCGTGACTCGGTAGACCGGGAGTATCCACTTAGCCGCCTACCGGGTCTGGCCGGTTGGAAAGTATTTTCTCAATGTCATCTCTTTGGGGTTGTCAAACACAGTCGATTCCATTCGTCTATCGTGTGCTCTCGGATGATCTGTTTCAATTTTTTCGGATCATCCGCAATCCTCACACAGAGAGGCCCCGAAAGCTCTTCCGAACCTTCTTTCTTATAACAAACAGTACACCGCACCATTTTCTAGCAGAAGGAAGTCGAGAGGTACAGCCGATGGATAGGACTTTATCTCGCCCACAGGGCATCTCAGTTACATGCAGCACAGCCATTCTCTGTATTATCGCCAACCTGTTCTTCTGTTAAGGGAGACGCGTACATTAACCCCTGGAAAGGATAGTCCAATCACAAATATTTAATTTCCTTGAAAAGTCCAAACTACTCGATCCTCTCCAATCTGGTTTCCTTCCCAGTTTCTCCTCACAACGTGCTCTAGTCCAAATCACCAGTGACATACATAACGCTAAGGACCAAAAAAAAATTAACTGTATTAATACTCCTTGACTTCTCTAAAGCTTTTGATTCCCTGGACTACTCTATGATTTTTGTCAAATTAAAATCACCATCTCTTTCCAACAGCTCTATTAGTGGTTTCAATCGTTCCTTTCGGATCCGACTCAAACAGTTACCATTCCTAATCAATCCCTATCTTCCTTCCTTATCCTGTCCTCATGAGTAGGGGCTCTAGTATTTCCCTACTTCTTTTCAATTTCTAATTCAATGGCCTTCCTTATTCAATCCACCACTGTCCCCACCACCTATACGCCGACGACTTCCAAATCTTTTTATCCTTTCCTCCTTCTGAGCTATTAGTTGCGTTTACCAGTATTTAGGAACTAAGATAGAATCAGTATCTGGGCCAACCTGAATATCTTAAGATTAAACGCAATGAAAACTTAGGCCATTAAAGAAAACATAGGTTCCAATTTCCTCCTTAGATTCAGTGCCGTCTTCCCTACTTTAATCCTAAATGATCACCCTATCACATTCAGCTTATAAATTAAAATGTTTGGTATTATTATCGACCGAACCCTTACCAGGAAATCCCATTTCTACCAAATTTCCCGACGGTCGATTAGCGGCCTTAAGTTATTCCTTCGCTAGTAGAGGGAAAATGGGGGAGCTGGTGCACGATTCCTCCATCCCGACCACCGCTAACCTTAACTGCCACGTGGTCTTGCCTCGACCCTACCTTAACCACCACGTGGTCTCACCTCGACCTAACCTTAACTACTAGGCCACGCCCCTTTTTGGTCACGTGACCCTTATGCCCCGCCCCTTTTTAGTCACGTGATGCAGTCACGTGACCCGCAGCGCATCCTGGTCTACGCTCCGCCCGCATATTTTAGTCACGTGATCTAGTCACGTGACCCATGGAACCTCCTGATCTATGGTCTACGGGTCAGGTACCCACTTTATAATCTGTAACCTCCCCTACGGTTATATAATCATAACCTATACGATGAAGGGTCAGGTACCCACTTTATAGTCTGTAACCTCCCCAACGGTTATATAATCATAACCTATACGACGAAGGGTCAGGTATCCACTTTATTGTCTGTAACCTCCCCTACGGTTATATAATCATAACCTATACGATGAAGGGTCAGATATCCACTTTATAGTCTGTAACCTCCCCTACGGTTATTTAATCATAACCTATACGATGAAGGGTTAGGTATCCACTTTATAGTATGTAACCTCCTCTATGGTTATATAATCATAACCTATACGACGAAGGGTCAGGTATCCACTTTATTGTCTGTAACCTCCCCTACGGTTATATAATCATAACCTATACGATGAAGGGTCAGGTATCCACTTTATAGTATGTAACCTCCCCTACGGTTATATAATTATAACCTATACGATGAAGGGCCAGATATCCACTTTATATTATGTAACCTCCCCAGCGGTTATATAATCATAACCTATACGATGAAGGGTCAGGTATCCACTTTATTGTCTGTAACCTTCTTAAAGGTTACATAACCTTTACATCGTTTTCGTGTTTTTGCAACCTTCTCAATACATAACCTTTACAATATGTAGCTGTATCAATATGTAAGCAGGTTGCATCTTGTATAGACAAGTTGGATGATGCCTAGGTGAAATACAAATATGGACCTTGAACTGTTTATCTCTAACATATAAATAAATAGCATAGTTCCTTAATCCTACAACTGCTTTTGGACTTTGACTTGTTTATCTCTAAAACATAAATAAATGGTAGGGCTTCCTAATATTTGAATAGATTTTGGACTTTGAGCTGGTAATACTCTATCTTTACTTATCTCGCTGAAACATAAACAAAACAACTTTTCAATGTACTACGTATTTTTAATAGTTGATAGTATAAATAATAGTCTTATAAGGAATAACTCGTCAATGTTCTACGTATTTTTATTCTCTCATAGTTAAATAATGGTCTTAAAAGGATTAACTTTTAATCCATTAAGTTCCTATCGAACTTTTAATCTCTAAAATATATTAACAAATCGAAACGATGGTATCACGTTGGCCAAAGAGGTTGCACCTTTTCATAGCTTTGAAATATTTTCAAAGTACACGAGTCGGTATTAATAACCGCGAACATGTCGCAGTAAATTTTTATTAATAAATATTAATTAATACTATTTCTTAATCCCCTAAGAGCTTTTGGACTTTGAGCTCTTAGTTTCCGCTAAAAAGTAAACAAATTTCGCAATAATGATTTATCTCTTAATCCTTCCTTTGAAAGTAAACAATGGACTTTGAACTCTCAATACTTTCATGATATCAGGATAGGTAATGATAATATTAGTTTTAGCCAAAGTTTTGTACCTTTTTTAGTTCGGCATTAAGCCTTAAGCCTCTTCACCACGTCAAGGTAAAGGTACAACGAAGAGGTTTGTTTTTTTATTGTTTTTTTTTATTTTTTATTTTTTTTTTAATTTAATTTTTATTTATAATGTAACACTTATACAAAATAAAGTTATAATACAAACATAAATTTTGATCTTGTAAAATTTATACAAAACAAACATAAAATTTAATCTACAAACTAATACATGTATGAATTAAATAAAACTTAATTTTTAAAATAAAGAAATATATATATATATATATATATATATATATATATATATATATATATATATAAACAGAACAAAATATAAGCCTTCTTTAATCTATGATATAATAAAACTAAACCCTCTAATTGTATTTAAATTTAATTTGGAAAACAAAAATATAATAATGATATCATCATGAAATGCATAATAAGCAGAACTTTTTGCTAAATGGCAGGCTGGTCGGCATAGCAAATATTAATATCGTAGCCCTGAGCAATAATAATTATGAGCCTGATAAGAAAAAATTTATTTTCGGTAAGGATCAAGATAAGAAAATATTTAATAAACATTTCGATTTTTTTTTTTTTATGTTGTTGTTGTATTTTCGTGCAATTAAAAGAGAAACAAAAGTATTGGAACAATTCTGTTGAACTAATTGGAGATCTATTCACCTCTCATTCACTCACACAATCAAGTTTGCGGGTTTTTAGACCTCGCCAGTGACTTACATTAAGGGTTTACAAGTGTTTAAACCTTGCCAGTGACCCATTCCATTTAGGGTTTACGGGTGTTTAAACCGCGCCAGTGACCCATTCCATTCAAGGTGAATAGAATTTAAACCAATTATTTTTTATCCATGCTTCTAAAGCCTTTGTCCGATACTGCGTGCATTTCCCTTGAGAAAAATTATGCATGATGCAATGGTTGCCTTGCTCATCTAAGATGAGTAAATCAATTTTTGGACAACCAAAATCTTCCAAGTTGACTATAGAGCAATTGCTCAAATTTTGTGATAGAAATAGTTTCTTATCTCGACCCTTAACAAAAACAAATTTATAATTACAATCAATAAAGTTGAAAATTTCTTCTATAATTTCATATTCAACTTCCCCATATTCCCATTTAATTTTATGATAATAATTTTCTAGCCAATAGTTTGTTCTTCTACTTTTATCAGTTTGTGTATATTGCTTCGGTGGTTTAAAAATCCAATGTCTTGACGACTTGAAAGCTTGATCAAAAAGAGACAACTCTTTAATAATATAACCTCCCAGGCTATCGACAAAGCACTGGAAGTCTACAATCACTACACTTGCCGAAACCATACTGAACACTGAGCAAAGGATTCACCTCATTTTATACCATTCGCCGAACCGTACCAATTAGAGGGTTATATTCTACGAGTCTATCATGTATAATTAGACAATATGCTGTAGTATTCGACGGAAAAATAGTTTTTGATTCGAATTCTAATCTTACATCTACTGGTCCACTTTTTATAGATTCAGATTGTTTCGAACAATCTATAACGATTAAAGGTGCTTTTTCTTTAAAGTTTTGTAAAGAAGACAGAGGTTGTTTTTGTGCGCCATAATAGGAATTTTGAAATGATGCGTACATATGGTAGAGCAGGGCGAACCGATTGGATGAAATATCTATATTCAAATCATCATATGGATAAGCTTTACAATTTAAATACAATTTGACGTTGGAAATATTACAATGATCAAAGTTGCTTGCATCTTTTACATGATTATTCAATCTTTCAGTTTGAAAAGTTAATATGATATAACGTGGTTTTTCCAGCTGACTTGAAGTTTTAACGGGCCAGATTTGTCTCTGACTCGCTGGTAGTAAAGGATAATCATAAAGTTCCCAGGTTCTAAAACCTAGCGAAAATATCTTTTCTGATTTGAGATGACGCATCAAAGCCAGTCTCTGATGTTCATTTACTGTAACATAGGGCAGCTTCCAGCATAGCCTCTGCAGTTCTATTTTACACTTTTCAGCCGCCTCAATTCCGCTTCCTGGTCGCTTTGTTATGTAGCAGTTTTCATCATGTCTACTTCTAACAAATATCAGTTCTTGCTTCACGTTCATTACAATCTTCTGATAATCTTCACAGAACCCAAGAAGAGATGATAAAGGAACGCATAAGTTGAAGTACCCCTCTGCTGATGTAATGTTTAGTGTATCATTTTTTGGATAGCACCATCCCCAGTTATCTAAAAACTGGGAACCTCCCTTGAGCGAAACCAAATTTTTCAAGGTCGAAGTAATTCCCGGATTTTTCACACGATCTATTTCCACTCCACTCAGTTCATATCTTATTTCATCAAATAAAAATGCAAACATGTTGTTAGTTAATTTTGATGCACTGGGAACTGCTGAACCATCCTCCTTGAGAAATTTTCCTTCGACGTAAAGCAGACTTTGACTAGGAAGAGTATATAAATCTTGATGTTGCAGACTGATACGTATTTCATCCCCTGGCTGAAGATTTGTAGATGAATAAGGATGATGAGAATGAAATTCAATCCCTTCAACTGAGTAGTAGAGGGAAAATGCGGGAGCTGGCGCACTTCTAGGAGCAGCCAATCAGAATCCAGCATTTGGTCACGTGACCTATGGCGGGAAATTTGAATTTGAATTTTTGCCTCGACCTAACCTTAACTGCGACGTGGTCTTGCCTCGACCCTACCTTAACCACCACGTGGTCTCACCTCGACATAACCTTAACTATTAGGCCACGCCCCTTTTTAGTCACGTGACCCTTATGCCCCGCCCCCTTTTAGTCACGTGATCCAGTCACATGACCCGCAGCGCATCCTGGTCTACGCTCCGCCCGCATATTTTAATCACGTGATCTAGTCACGTAACCCGCGGAACCTCCTGGCCTATGATCCGCCCACAAGATTTACCCCCTCCACCCATTGAAGGGTCAGGTACCCATGTTAAAGAGCATGAGTGTGCCCGACCTCCATTTTGTTTTTCTTACGCCGCCATTTTGTTTTTATACAGTTTGAGAGACTTGAGGTTTTGTTGACGGGTCAGGTACCCACTTTATAATCTGTAACCTCCCCTACGGTTATATAATCATAACCTATACGATGAAGGGTCAGGTACCCACTTTATAGTCTGTAACCTCCCCAACGGTTATATAATCATAACCTATACGACGAAGGGTCAGGTATCCACTTTATTGTCTGTAACCTCCCCTACGGTTATATAATCATAACCTATACGATGAAGGGTCAGATATCCACTTTATAGTCTGTAACCTCCCCTACGGTTATTTAATCATAACCTATACGATGAAGGGTTAGGTATCCACTTTATAGTATGTAACCTCCTCTATGGTTATATAATCATAACCTATACGATGAAGGGTCAGGTATCCACTTTATTGTCTGTAACCTCCCCTACGGTTATATAATCATAACCTATACGATGAAGGGTCAGGTATCCACTTTATAGTATGTAACCTCCCCTACGGTTATATAATTATAACCTATTCGATGAAGGGCCAGATATCCACTTTATATTATGTAACCTCCCCAGCGGTTATATAATCATAACCTATACGATGAAGGGTCAGGTATCCACTTTATTGTCTGTAACCTTCTTAAAGGTTACATAACCTTTACATCGTTTTCGTGTTTTTGCAACCTTCTCAATACATAACCTTTACAATATGTAGCTGTATCAATATGTAATCAGGTTGCATCTTGTATAGACAAGTTGGATGATGCCTAGGTGAAATACAAATATGGACCTTGAACTGTTTATCTCTAACATATAAATAAATAGCATAGTTCCTTAATCCTACAACTGCTTTTGGACTTTGACTTGTTTATCTCTAAAACATAAATAAATGGTAGGGCTTCCTAATATTTGAATACCTATTAAGGTAAATCAAACTACTTACTTTTAATATATATTTAAAAAAAAAATTTTTTGTTTTTTCTTATTTTAATTTTTTTTTCTTTTTTAAACAAAATTATTCAACACTATTTACAATTTATACTATTTACATTATATTGGTCAATATTGTGAGAGAATGTTAGAGGAAGAAATTCTGCCATGTCCCCACACTTCATCTACATATCCGGTATGGAATAATGACCATGGGCTAAGGTACGAATCCCGTCGATATGATGACGTTTATCGTCGTGTGGCGAAAGGGACGTTTTAGTCTGCTCGACGGAAAAGAGCTTATGTTGCTTCGATATTATCGAACGAAAAGTTGTCTTAAACTCTTTTCCGTCACGCAATGAGGTGAGGTAATCTGAAAATGATAACCTGTTATTAACAGCTACCTTTTTGATCCCTTTCGCCTTTTTCTTTTCCTTAGCGTTGTGGATTCGTAGCGAGTACATTTTCGCTCGCAGTCCGACAAATTCGGAGACGGGCACTCCGTTGGCCTCATCTTTAAATTTCCCCAACACCTTTTTATTGTAAGTCCTATGTGCGGGATGGTCGTGGGAGTAGTCAGACGTATCGAGTTCGTCCATGTAGTTGTCCATGTCATTATAAAAATCGTCCGTTTGTATAAGATATAATAAACTGTCTGTGTCAGTATACATAAGTTTTAGTCTCTCTGGTCCGTAGTACGCTAGCATGGAATTGTAATGAAAATCGTACATCCGGACTTTGGAGAGATCCAGAATGGCCATCCCTACATAAATAGGTTTGTTCATCTTGATCTGTTCAAAGTCCAGATGCACTGCCACTAACGATTCGGTGTATATCGTCCTGTCCTTATAAGTAGGTTTCGCAATTAGTCTGTTTAGTCGTCGTTGACTAACTACAAGCTCAATTTTATGTCGTTTTCGCACATCCTCCATAAACTTCCCGAAAACGGCATTGTTCATGAGCTTGTAGAAGTCTTTGTCAAAATCATTAGCGGCCTGTTGTCGATGTCTTGTGTTGAGATCAATGTAACTATGAAGCCATTGAGATTGCCGGAATCTGAGAGCTCGATGTACTCGAACTAACTTTAATCCTAAGCCCATGGCCTGCTGTAAATTCACAAAATGTACAACATATCTCTCCCTGTTGCTCAGAGAGGCTAAAAGTTTTCTAAATTTCCCACCAGGTGGAACTTTATTCTCTGGCAACAGGGGGAAATCATTGTGCAAATTGTGTAACCTTTCCGGATACTCTATATCAGCTTCAACTATGTAGCCGAAAGGCCCGTCTTCCGGTAAGTTGAGCCAATCTAGAGATTCCGGATTCTGAACCCATTCGAAACCGCCAGACGGCAGCGCTTTCGACATCGCCCATCCGTACAAGTTGTTGGCGTCCAGATAAGCGATGTATGTCGATTCCTCCTGGGGATCTCGACTTGAGTCCAGATATTTATTACTCGCTTTTCCATACCGGTGACTGCATTGGCACAAGCCACCCCTTATCCCCCGCTCGATCATTAAGACCATATCATAGTCAGACAATAGATCTAATTGTACTCCCGTATACTTCAGCATGGCATCCCAAGCGAGTCCGGGTGCCGTATAATACCAGGCCGGATCCAGCGAATATGCTCCCAAGCAGACATCTCTGAAATTTTCAAATATGTCGCAAAGGAGCATGACGTCTACCTTGAGGTAGAGTTCGCTGTACTCGGCCAGGGTTCTGATACTATATGTATCCCATACCGCTTGAGCATGCTGATAGTCATCGTCCGAGATGGGCATTTCATTTAATTGACTATAAAATGCCTCCTTCGGGGGCAGAACCGTCTCCCGAAGTTTCTCGAACGAATCCATGTAATCATAGGGGTACACTCCTTTTCTGATCACGAGGTCTAAATGATCGGCGGGGAAGAATTTAGCCGTCTCCTTAAAGTTAGGTTTGGGTAAATTCTTGGACAATCTATCGAGACTGGAGGCTAGGAAACGGAAGGAGTCCACAAACCTAACGGTTAAGGCGCCCACTGTCATTCCGAAGGAGATGTATTTCTCCTCAGAGTTGGGGATGACGTCAATACGTACTTTTTTCTTTTCTTCTTCATTTAAGTCACGCCCCAACTCTCGGACGATAAAGTGAGCGTCGTAACCGCTGAGATTGTGGAAGAGGACGGGAAGGAAACGTGGGGTACGGTAGAGGATATTGCATTTGAAATGTGCTGGACCACGATACATCCCAGTGATGTGATCGTGATCCATCACTTTCTCATTCTCAGGAGTGTATGGACGGGAACAAAGGTAGCAGGATTGGGATCGGAGGTGGGCTTCCTTCTGCGATGGTGTCAGGGGTAGCATGAGCCGCTTCATGGAGTATACCTGAGACACCTTCCCCGCCACTTCCTTGATATATGTCATAAATTTCGCCGCTGAATCCTCACCCGTGTAGATGTAGGGTTCAGTGGGAAAATCTATGGGCAGCGAGTGGCGAGGGATGTTTTCTGCAATTTTCACATGTACACAGAAACTCATCGGGAGGTGTCTCTGGTAGGGAGTCGTGTGTGAGGATCTCGACTCTCCCGGCTGAATCTTTTCTAAAATTGATTCAAAATCTGCATAAACGACAAAGGGAATCCTTACTTGTCGTTGGATGTTTATGAACGATATATTCTGAGGATTCCCCTCATCGTCGCAGGCCGGGAGTACGATTCGAGTTGGTTTACTTTTCCCACAGTACTCCATGTGCTCCCTCACCCGCTCAGCGACATCTCTCCCATCTAAATTGAAGTGGGTGAAACATCGTTTGCATACGTGTCTTCCGCTACGGTGGCCAGAGGTCTGTGAAGCCACTAATTTGTTGAAATCTTTTATATAAGCGTAGTGGCTTCGTCCATCATCCGTTGTCAGGAGAAGGAGATCACGATGATCAGCCTTCTCTTCTTTAACCACTTTCAGCGGATACACGTCTCCGGTCTCTCCAATGGCGAAAACCTTGACACTGATGTTATTGTGTCGCTCAAAAGTTTTCACCTCTTGGAGAGGAGTGGGGAAGGAAATGCAGTCAAAGTTATACCTGTGTTGCAAATTTTCATATTTCCTCACTCGTTCTGGATTACCACCATCGACGAGGCGTGACAATATGGCATACTTGAAACACTGCTCGTCATTATTTTGGACATTTATAATAGCTTTTCTAGCTGCTATTTTAGGCGGAAGCGCTATATAGCTGGAGGCGCCTAAAGGTCTAAATCGATTTACTTTCAAGAGAAGACCGTCAAGACCTTTAAGGAACCAACCGCTACCCTTCATCGCCATCTCTTCCATCTCGGTAGCCATCTTCGCATACATTCCGCTTAGACAATCCAAGATGGAAGAGATGTCGTAGATAGATTTATTTTTGGTTTTGAAGGCACGATCGCACGTCTCTCCTTTGAAGTTTTCATACGTAGCCTCCAATATCAAATTAAACTTTAGGGGAGCGTCTGATTCCGACCAAAATTCTGAAATCAATCGATATAGAGTATCGGTCTGATTGCAGAGAAATTCCACTGCATCGATTGGTTCAGAACATGGAAGGAAAAAAGTTTTGAGGTCTCCTCCAAATGATGTTTCTATCTGAAATAGAGACGCCATAGCCGCCTCCAACCGCCTTCGCTTTGTCATGACGAGCGGTGTTTCTGGTTGACAGCGTCGTACATGCTTTACGCACTGCGTTACAGAATTAAAAATCTTATCGCAGGAAACACATGTACGTCGTGGCAGGGTAGCCAAACATGAATTTTCATGATGGACTCTATCAATCTTCCTACTAAAATCTCTGTCGCAGTATTGACACTTATTTAATGACGACATGATAAGAAATAAAAAGTTAATTTAAAATGAAATAACTAAAACTCTAACTATAAAAATATTAAATAAAGAAAAAATCGAAATTAATTGAAAACAAAAGAATTAATCTTAATTTTTTTAAAAATTATTATACAATTAAAAATAATAGAAAAACTGATATAGAAGAAAAAAATTTAAAAAACGAATTGAAAACTAATATAGAAGAAAAAAATTAAACTATGTGAAATTTAAAGACGAATTGAAAAAAAAAAAATTAAGCAAAAAATTAAAATTGAAAACAAAAGAGTTAATCTTAACTTTAAAAAAAAAAATATTAAACAGTTAAAAAAATTAAACAATGAGAAAATTAAAAACGAATTTATAAACTGATATGGCACAATGAGATAAAACTACACTCCAACCAAAGAGAATAACAGGTTTAAAAAAAAAAATCAACTCACACGTTTCCAGAAATGTTGCAACTAGCACGATGAGATAATGAGGAACAGCTCCGCAAAACGGCCCTATTTATAGAAGGAGAATACTCGAATCTGATTGGCTGTCAGGTTCTCCCACCATAGATCATAGTACCCCCACCACCCGCTATGAAGCGAGCATGAGTCGACCTGCTCCAATTCTATTCAGGCAGGTTCGAGCAAGTCGAACCGGGTATCAATAAGATATAAAATAGGATTAGTGCTAATTAAGAATTAGTGTTAAATAGGGATTAATTAATATTTATTATTAAAAATTTACTGCATCGTGTTCGAAGTTATCAATACCGACTCGTGTACTTTGAAAATATTTCAAAGCTATGAAAAGGTTTAACCTCTTTGACCAGGGTGATATCATTCGTTTCGCCCGAAAAAGGGGCGGGGCATAAGGGTCACGTGACCAAAAAGGGGCGTGGCCTAGTAGTTAAGGTTAGGTCGAGGTGAGACCACGTGGTGGTTAAGGTAGGGTCGAGGCAAGACCACGTGGCAGTTAAGGTTAGCGGTGGTGGGGATGGAGGAATCGTGCACCAGCTCCCCCATTTTCCCTCTACTTTCGCTCACGACATCTTTTTCCACAACCTGCCCGTAAACTCCTGGTATCCTCCCACATCCTCTTCCCCCACTTTGACCATGGCTGCGTAGTATACGGGGACCTCTCGAGGATGCTCGAAGCCAGATTGAAGCGGATCATAAACTGTTTTTTAAGACTGTCACCACTCGGCACCCTTCCTGCATCTACAGCCTCCTACAATTTGAATCCTCGATCCACGCACAGGAAACAAGATCGCACCTTTCTGACCTCTAAACCCCTTCTCATAGAACCGAAAGATTCGAGCGTTCCTTTCTCGCTCGCTCCTCTATCCTCTGGAATTCCTTTCCTTCTAATATCCGCCATTAAAATCTCAATCCTCATTAAAATCCATCCTTTTCAATCACTTCTTTTTTTCCAAGGCCCCAGAAAGAGTCTCCGACAAAACTGAGCCCATTCAGTGGATCGCCCTGCTTATCTAGGAATATAAGTAATACTGACTCCGAGATGAGCACTTCAATTAAATTAATTAGGGGTGCTAATATCAGAAATAAACCATTTAACGTACCTAAACATTTAATTATGTTAAGATAGAATATTAATTTTAACATTGAATGTTAAAACATGTAAAAATTACAGCAAGAAGTGACTACACTACAGCCTCAGTCACTGTTTTATTGCTAACATAAATGATCATTATCAATACCAGTTACGTTAATGCAGAAACGTGCGATCCACGGTTAATCAAGATAAAGGAACTGGCTGATTTCGAAAAGTGAAAAGATCGATATTCAAATTAACGAATCAAGATGGTGATAGTAAGAGTTGGTTCTATTTCCTATCTGTAACTGTGAAATGGTAGACCGCATGAGGAAATCATTTGGGGACGATTTAGCATGCTGCATTTAGTGAATATTTATCCATTACGGGCAGGCCCACAAATAGCGTGCGTAATGAGCCCTCCTCCTTTAGGCCAAATCTATTAACTGGGCCATACTTAGTGGTGACCAAAATCATCAATTTCAATTAGCAGTTAAAACTATTACCTAATTTGGAATATGAGCTGAAAATTATTCAAGAGTCTTCTTAAGACTGTTTTGCTATCTATCTTCAACATAATTAAAAAATAATCGTTAATTTTATTTGATTAAAATAGATGGTGGTTGAGCATACCTATTTAGCCTTTACGAACTGATCTTCCTTATCACTCACCGAGCCCTAGACTGAGGTAAATTAATGGAACTCAGGGATAAATTATCATACATTAATCACAAACAAAACAGAAATTATGAAAATATTGACCATCATTTTATGTTAACACAGCCTCATGAAATAATTTACTAATTTAGGGCACTTATTAATAAATAAAATAAAATTGATTTAATAATTAAATTACCTCTAATCTTATGAAATGTTGAAACAACCATACAAAAATCCAGAGAACCGAGAACTGCATATGAGGATAAACAATATTATAAATTAAATAATACTTAAATTTTTTTTTTTGGCTGATCACTATTCACAAAAAAAAAAAAAAACGGCTGAAATAATTTCGACGAAATATGTTCAATTGTAATTATATTTTAACCAAAATAAACCTGCCAATTCGCTGACTTAAAACAAAATGGCGAAGGTACAAAAACCCAGATGGTTTCTCTCCTTTACTCAGAAAAAAAAAATCTGATGTGGACAACGCATGACTTCCTTGTACGCCTATTAAACTATAAATCGGTGACTCAAAAAGTGATCCCCAATTTGGTTACTAGTTTCCGAAGATTGCAGTATCTCAAAAACGATACTGCGCATGGATACGCGTCGCGACATCCATCTATTGACACACACACATATATACTCCTGTTTCTGGAAGTCTCCTTCCGTTATTATATGTGGTTTTCTTTCAGTAGGTAACAAGTTCCTAAGAGATTTCTTCGTGTTCTATGACAACATTAGAACCTTCTATTTCACTTGATAATATATAGGAAATTGACGGTTTCCACATTTTAAGCAGAACTTGTTCATCTCAAAAATGGGGAGGAAAACCATTATTTTAATCTCAATTTTAACACTTAAAACGAGTAATAAAAATGTTTAATTGGATTTGAAATCAAATTGCGTGTGTAACCTTTATTACCCAAACATATGATTTATGTATTTAATTTAAATATAATTTTTGATGTAAGCTTATTATGATCTTCAAGTAAAGTACTCTTTTCGCCTCACCAATTTTAAGCAAAATCTAGTAAATACATTCATATCGATATAAAAGTTCTATTTACCAAATTTTAGATAATTTACATTATATTTTAATATAATGTTTGATGGATATCCATTATGACCTACAAGTAAAGTACCACTTCCGGTAATCAAGCAGTGACCAAAAAGGGAGGTTCACAACTAGATTTTAAAACAATCCTAAATACAAAATTTCAACTTTCTACAGCTAACCGTTTTTGAGTTATGCGAGATACGAACGTACGTACAGACACCACGACGAAACCAGTCAAAATGGATTCAGGGATGGTCAAAATGGATATTTCCGTCGAAATCTGAAATCCGAAAATTTTCGCGATTACAATACTTCCTTTACTTCGTACAAGAAAAGAAAATCTGCAGCAACCAATGAAGTCTCTTGTTATGGACTGAAATGTATTAAAGCCAACGTGTGCAATCACCGTGTGCAACTTGGTGATTTGGTCGATATTACCCTCAATTAAGACTATCCATTTTATAGAGGCTTGGTTCTCCCGACCCCACAGGATCGATCCACTGCTTACAAGAGAATCAATAATTATCTGCCACAGCCGGTTTCGAATCCGGGATCAGAATAAGATCAGAGTGTCTTACCACTGAGTTTCAGCACACCCAAAATATTTTAAGTAACAAAAAGCTGCTATCCGCAAACATGAGACAAAATAGTGGATGTTATTTTGTTTTATTTTATTTATGTACAAATCAAAACAGTAGGACCAATATTGATTGATGGTCTGTCGTTCAATAGGTAAAGCCTTCTTAAACCTGACGCAGCCGATTACCAGATGAACATAATGTACGACAGAGAGACAAGCTTATTAGAAGAGGTCTTAAAGCTCGACTTTGTTGTTTAATATTTTGCAGGCATTGAATCGAATAATTTTACTTCATCTTCACGTGTAAAACTCAGCGGGTCAGAATAATTCTGCTTTAAGTGATGTACTCCACTGTCAGGGGAGTCAATAGTTTATTTCTTATGTCCCAAAGGGAACAGACATTATTTATCATTAGGGACTAGTTTCGAATGTCATACATTCATCTTCAGTTCTAAAAACGCACAAACATTAAAAAATAAGCAATTCAAAATATTTTGGTATTATTATCCATGTTAAATTAGATGTAATATAAATCAGTATTACAAAACATTTATGAATTTAATTAAGACAAGAAATAAAATGCCCTTCAGATTTATTGATGGACAAATTAGAAAAAAAAATTCTTGACCCAAACAATTCTCAACTAGCTCAACCTATCATATACTGGTATCGGTATGTAGACGACATTATATGCCTGTGGTCTGGTACGACAATACAAATAAATAATTTCTTAAAGGAAATACGAAATTCACTCCTCGATTAAATTCACACTAGAACTGGAAAAAACAAAACCATAAACTTTTTAGATTTAGAAATCTCAGGAAAAAACAAACATCATTAATTTGGAATTAACCGGAAACCTACCGATACGGATGTCGTTATAAAAAATGAAGCTAGGAGACCGATAGCACATAAACTCGCAGCCTTTAATAGCATGATTTACCGTCTTTTGAACGTGCCATTAAATAAAAAGAACTATAATAAAGAAATTGAAATAATATATTCTATAGCAAAAAATAAGGAGTATAATAAAACCACTATCAAAAGACTAAATAGAACCTTTCCAAAAAAGCGGATTGTGCAGCCAAATACACGGGAAAAACTGGAAGATCAGAGATTAAATTTATCAAAGACTCAGGAGTTAAATTAATACATCACGTTGAAAACAGCCTCAAATTAAATATATATGAAGCACGAAATAATAAATCCAGATGTTTGCTTAAATGACCAAAAAATATCTCCAATAGACCAATCTTAAATTTATTCCCATATATAACAAAAAATCTTATTTAAAATTATAAAATTACTCACCGGCATTACTGGAAAAACCCCGACCCTTAAACCGTTTACCTATAAACATTCCACCTTTCTTTCATTGTTAGTTCAGTGGGAGAAGAAACCAGCACAAACTTTTCGGTTTGATATAATCCATTTAAACCTTGGTGAGTACCAACATGTATTTGATTCCTTGTCATAATTGATTCATAATTCATAAATGTTTTATAATACTGATTTATATTACATCTAGTATAATATGTATTATAATACCAAACTATATTTTGAATTGTTGTGTGTTTTTAGAACTGAAGATGAATGTTTAACATTCGAACTAGTTTTCAATAAAACAAAATTATAGAAGTGGCAAATAAATAAATTTATCAATCCCTAATTAGATTGATCCTTCTATACCATCATGAGGATGTCAGCTGATTATTTATCATGATGCTCTCCGGTAAAACCATGCATATAAAAACCTTTTGCTAACGTCTTTTTAAAATATAACATTGATGTACTATAATTAATACATTATTCATTAGTACTCATAAAAAAATCAATATTATAATAAATAAAAAATACTACATAACGAAAAACGGTAATATAAATTATGAAAGGCCTCCTCGTGAAAGCGTTTCTCGGGTAACGCTAAGAACCGTACGCAATGCCATCATTCCTGTTCGAAGAGCAGGAAATCAAATCTCAAATAAACATATTATTGTTTTTAATGTAATTTTATAACTGTATTTATTTGTAGAATTAAAGTGAAGCATAAATCCCTGTAAATAATTCATATTGATGAAATTTGCTTCGCATCGGACAGTTATCATGTTCCGATTATTTCGTCCCACAAACGGTATATCTTACATGAGGATTAATTTTCTTTAAGAAAGACAAAATCTAGTCTGATAACAATAACACAATCAATAGCCAATCAGCCTAGCCCCTCCCCCTAAAGGATTATCGCAAGATTGTGATTGTATAATTAATTAATTATTTAATCTTTTTAAAAATAGTGATTTCTAAAAATTAAAGTCAATGCATTAGATACTTGGATTTTATGAAGCTCTCCAAAAGGTTAGAGTTTGATATAAAGAAGTAAGCTGTTTGCAAGTATCCGAAATACAGCTTAACTAGAAACTGATATTGCCTACAACACTAACTGGAACATTAAATCCGTGACTCGTGCCTGAGTGAACGGCTGAGTGCACCCGAGTTAGCAGTTTGCAGGATTTCTGGTTTCTTAGGTTGACCTCTACTTCTTTTTTAAACTCAATTATCTTAATGAACCTTAGAGTTTCCACGTCCCAGACCAAACATTTCCTGAATAAGTTATTAAGCTACTCGAAGTGGTTCTATGGTCCGGCATAACTGGCCCAACCTCAACAAAACAGAAAAGTTTCATGGTGAAAATAGATGGCGTTATAATTTTACTAACACCAATTTTGATTTATTGTTTTCAATAATCAACCTTACGTTTCACAATATGTAGAATACAAAAATGAAAAAAAAAAAAAAATCCGTTCCGGGCTGATTTTTGTCACGGGTCACCCCAGAATGATCCTCAGAACACGGCATTATAATCAGCCGTTTCAACTCAAAATAGTGGCCGAATAGACATCCTGTTTTGGAATCATTAACCAAAGGCTAAAAGTAATTTAAAAAAAAAAATTAATTGAATAATTTTTCATTTTTTTTTGTATTTATATGTAATTATTTGGGTATAATGAACTGTCCATACATATATATATATATATATATATATATATATATATATATATATATATATATATATATATATATATATATATCACCATTATTCCTGCTATTTTCTCCAATTTCATAAACAAACATAAATGATTAACGATTATTTCAAGCATAAATTAATTGACCATTCCTTACATTCTAACAGACAAGTTAAATCATTAAGTTATTCACCAATACTGATAAGAGTAAGTTGTTGGAAAGGACAATTTTGGTTGTCAACAACATTCTAGTTTGGTAACAACGCCCATCTTATATTGGATATACATGACAGTACGTAGAATATACACTAATTTTATTTTATTTATCAATATATATTGATATAATGTAAATTACTCTTTATCCCTTTGCATTAAGTTATATCATGGGGAACAAGATACTTTCTGGACTTCGCATTAACTTATGTTATTAAACATCTTCACTGACTTTTTTTTTTAATTTCTTTATAATTGTTAATATTCTTTTTTATTTTAAAAACAGTTCTAAGTAAGAAAAACATAAACTTAAAATTGTTCCGTCATTTTTTAAAAGTAGTTATTTATATTTTCCAGTGACATTATAAAAATGTTTAATTAGAGTGGAAAAAAAATCGCGTTTATAACCTTTATGACCGAACCATATGTTCTCAGTAATAAATGTCGAAATACCTTTTAAGTTTTTTTATGACCTTCAAGTAAAGTACCCATTTCGGATCTTTAATATCAACCAAAATCTATTATATTACTTATATTGATATAAAAGTCAAACTTACCAAATTTGTGATGTTATGCACTATATTTTAATATAATTTTTGATGAAAGTCTAATATGACCTGCAAGTAAAGTATCACTTCCGGTTTTCCAATCTTGACCAAAATTTATTATATTGTATAAATTAATGTGCGAGTATTAAATACCAAATTTGAGAATTTTTTCATTATATTTTAATATAATTTTTTATGAAAATCAGTAATGACCTATAAGTAAAGTACCACTTTCGGTAATCATGCAGTGACCAAAAAGGATGGTTCACACCTAGATTACATAATTATCCTAAATACAAAATTTTAACTTTCTATAGCTAACCGTTTTTGAGTTATGCGAATTAACGAACACACAACAGTGAAGACTTTAAGATATACTTTTATTGTCTAAACAAAATGTTACAATGACATTTATAATGCTTCTTACAAACTAAGTTACAATATGTTAGCTATCTTAGATCATGGCTAACTCTGATATGGAATGTTCAATATAGAATCTTAGAGAAGGCTTTATAGGGATGAAAATAGAGAGGGGATGAAGTTCCAAGGAGAAGAGGGGATAGCTTTTGTTTGAGAAAAGCTTGGTGGAAGCTATTCCTTAGGGTTTGGCAAAAAGGGCCATAAAGTCGTTCGATTGACAGGAGACGGACAGAAATAAATGAGGAACACACGAAATGCAGGATGCAGATATGGCGTGTCAGATTCAAAGAAGTGGCAGCGGATCCCATGCGGGCGGCAATTCATACCAAGTGTTTTCCCACGGGAAATCGTCATAGGTGGTGGCTGGTCTAGCATGTGGACACCATAAATAACTCTAGACCAGTAGGTCTAAGATGTAGGGCGGATATACTAATTAGGGTTCCCTATGGGAATATAACTATATCGTTATAAAAATTGTTAAATATAATAGTCGTCTGATAACTTGCGAGATACGAACGTACGTACAGACGTCACGTCGAAACTAGTCAAAATGGATTCAGGAATGGTCAAAATCGATATTTTCGTTGAAATCTGAAAACCGAAAATTTTCGCGATTACAAACAAAAACAAGGAAGGTTACTGTTACTAGATGGTATCAGCTACATTTACTCGATATTTGAAGCTGAATCAAAGCCTAGCTGCCTAATTTTCACAATTTAATTACCTACTTGGCCACTAGTGGAGCAGTGCAGAGTAAATTATTTAGTCCAGAGTTTTTACAGTTTTCATAAATTTTGATCCTCAAGAATTGATTTTAAGGTATAAGTAAATACTTAACTGATCTCTTAAAGTAAAAGAAATTTTCAAATAAATGAAATCAAACTTGTTCCTATGGATCCAATACTTTTCGAGATATAGTGATTCAAGTTTTCGAAAAAATTACAAAATGAGCAAAATGTTGATGTTTTAGCCTATTTTGACAATGAAGAACCTATTTTTCGTAAAAAGTAATTTTATAGTTTTATAAAGTAGACTAAATTTGCAACAAAATAAGACCAAATTGTTCAAGGTCTACCAAATACTGTTCGATATACAGTTGTTGACGGGTTATACATAAAGTTGACTAAGTATACATGTATTTTGAAAATGAGTATTTGAAATTTTGAAAATGATAAACATGCAATTAGTAATATTTACATTATATTTATCATAAATACAGTATAGTGAAGCAAGATTTTGTAGCAAGATGTAGCTGTAATATAGTCCCATATATCTATATATAATCTATAGCCCAGTGGATATAGATAAAAAAAAAGGAGGGGGGGTCGTGTTGTAAATGGTGAATTTGATTTTTTGGCATGTTATATGTACTGTAAAATTGATAATTACAATTTTGCAACGCAAACAAAAGCCAATATCTCAACGAATTTTGCGCCAAAAGGATCTCAATAAACAGAATTGGAATAGCTATAAAGAAAAAAACACAAATTTATTGATTTAGAAAAAATAAAATTTTCTCTAGCTTATTGGGAGCCGAGATACAAAGAGTTTGCCATTTTAGCAACAACAGGTTTGTTTGCAAATAAGTTTGCTTGAAAACTTAAAATGTATATACTTAATTGTATTCTCGAAAAAAAAAAACACTTAGCTTTCATATCTCTAGTATAAACAATTTCGTGGGTAAAAAATTATAAATATTGTTATCTTAGGGGATACTCACCTGAAACTGCGAATTTGCCATTTTCTGAAAGTTTTTGTATTGTCGTATGTACTAGGTACCTGATTGTGAATGTGTAAATTTTCGTGATGTATATAATATATACATTACATAACATTTGCTATTTTTCATAACTATCTAGTCATGCTATGAAACTGCGTTCGACATGACAGGTCAGAGATGAAAAAATACACTCGTGTTCTTAGTTCCTTGGTCCATTCTAAAGATCTATTATTGAAAATAATAAACCAGAAGTATTTATAGATATAGATTTTTTTTCGTTTTTATTATTTTTTTTTTAATGCCTTCTTATGCTGATTCCAAAACAGCTTACATTCTCCCTCAATATTTATAAATGGCTGAGTTATAGGCTTATAAGATATTTAATAGGTAATTAAATAGATTTTGTTTTTTATTGCCTTGTTATGCTGATTCCAAGATAGCTTACATTTCTCCTCTGTCTTTATAAATGACCGATCCCTGGATTTCTGAGATTTCTAATCGGCCGCCATTTTGAAACAAACAGACGGATGGTAATATCGTATTCTGAGTATTTTCCTGGGGTGACATGTGACATTGGTACCGAATCTCGGAGAAAAGCGGCGGACGGACGAATTTTTTTTTATTCGATATTCGGATTCTACGTATCTTGAAACTTGAAAAATTGTTATTAAAATATATCTCATGATATTTGTATACTGTATATTCCTATTTTGCCAAAAATGACACTTTGGAATTCCAAGAATTTAGTTTAGAGAAAAAAGTAGATCTTAGGAATTAAGTCCTGAAAATTGTAGAAAGATAATCATTTTATAGGTATTTTGAAAAATCCTACAAACATGATTGGTACAATTTTCTATATAAATTTAAAGGTTTTGAATCTGAGCGTGAGGTGTGGTTCGACGTGATGGTTGCTCTACGCGATAAGTTCCTTCTACATTATTCATACGAGTTAAAATTAGAATTGAGGATTGGCGTCCTGCTGGCCTTGGCTTAGCAAAACTGGATTGACAGGGTTAGCTGAAGTGGACTGGCCAGTGCATACGATCTACTTCAGTCCTGGCCAGTGAGTCCATCTTGCTTCTCGCCATGTCGCTCTCTCCGATCTATCTCTTCCTCTTCTCTCTCCTCCACCTCGCTGTACCAGTAAGTACATATCATTCTATCTCACTGTCACTGATACAATACCTGTTCTCTATTCCTATTAGCAAATGGAATATTTTTCTTTTAGTTACTAACATATAATTTTAACTGTAATTAAAATGAACTCGAAAATATAACATATTTTTGTTTTTCCCATGTTGATTTTTAAGAACTATCTTTATATTAGAGATTGATAAATTATTTGCCACTTCTATAATTTTGTTTTTATTGAAAACTAGTTTCGAATGTTATACATTCATCTTCAGTTCTAAAAACACACAAAACTTCAAAAACAAGCAATTCAAAATACAGTTTGATCTTATTATACTTATTAGTTCAGTGCGAGAAGAAACCAGTACAAACTTTTCTGTTTGATGTAATCCATTTAAACTATATAATACATAATTATATATATATATATATATATATATATATATATATATATATATATATATATATATATATATATATATATATATATATAAGATTATATAAGACATAATTATTGATTAATAATGGAATATATAAAATGTAATTAGATATTATTGTATTGTGTTGTTTGTGAATAAATTAGTTATTAACTTAATAAGTATTTAGATATTTAAAAATAAATAAACAATAATGATTTAAAATCATTTTCAAATTAAAAGCGCTCCTGACAGACAGCCGTAGCTATGTCAGTAACAATACTTTGAACACTTTTTTAAATAACATCAAATTCCGTAATTATTATTAATAAAAGTATTTTCTATCTATCTATCTAATCCATTTAAATCTCGGTGAGTACCAAGATGTATTTGATTTCTTGTCTTAATTAAATTCATAATTCATAAATGTTTTATAATATTGATTTATATTACATCTAATTTAATATGTATAATAATACCAAACTGTATTTTGAATTGCTTATTTTTGAATTTTTGTGTGTTTTTAGAACTGAAGATGAATGTATAACATTCGAAACAAATTTTCAATAATAACAAATTTATAGAAGTGGCAAATAATTTATCAATCTCTAATTAGATTGATCCTTCTATACCATCATGTCAACTGATTATCTTTATATTTAAAAAGTTTTTTAAAAAAACATGTTTACTTTTAAATTAAAATATTAAATATTAAATCATAAAAAGTAGAGGATGAAAATGAAGAGTCACTGAAATTTTATTTTTATAAATCAGTAAGTTATTAAGGTTTAAATTACTCTAAAAATAATCAATATATCATTAAAAGAAAAGTTTGCGTTTTTTTTAAATTAAAAGCAGATTTATTTATAACTTGTTAACTAAAAATATTTTTTTTATATATTAAGAATCAAAACGTTTTATAAATTAAATTTTTTTTTTATTAAGTATCAATACATTTAAATTTTCAAATACACATAAAAATGTTAAATAACATCGATTCCAAAGTATATAAAAAAAAAATTGCTATTTTTTTATGTAATGCATTATATTTCCAACAATTAAAAGGTCTTTTTTTTGTACTAGAAATGAGACTAAGAATTCAGTAGTTTTGAGCAGAGAAAAAAATGTATTCGAGTTGTAGATAGTCTAAAAGAATAAAGCCTTTTCCGTAATAGCATTGAAGACTGAAAGCTGTTTCTAAAATTATTAAACATATATAATATAGATTAATATTTTATGTTTAATATACATATAAAATAATTAAACATAGAAAGTATCTAACTTTATATGGAATTAAAAGTTTATTATTAATTCACTTTATAGTCCGTCCTTAGTTTATAATTTAATTAATTTTCGATTATTACATTTTTAAACGATAAATACTGTAACTTCCATTGTTTATATGAATACTCAAGCTTGTTTTATTTGAATTAAAAAAAAAAAAAAGATTTTTGTTTCAGTTAAGGAATTGTTATTTGAATTATTTATATTAGTTAGCTTTGAAAATGGTAAATAATTTTGATATTTATAAAAATACTATTATTAATAAAAAAAATTATTGCTACCAATTCAAGATAAATATTTATACGAGAATTATTGAAAATGTAAGAAGTACCAAACTTTATGTGGAATTAAAAGTTTATTATTCATCCACTTTATAGTTCTTAAATTATTTAGCTTTGAAAATGGAACGTAATTTCTACATTTATAAAAATATCATTATTAATTAAAAATGTTATTGCCACCTAGTCTAGATCAATATATTTACGGAAATTATTGAAAATGGAAGAAGTACCTCTAGCTTTATATAGAATTAAAAGTTCCTTATTCATTCACTCTATAGTGCTTAGCTAATGTTTTAATTCATTTAGAATTAT